>PVIR01028862.1:0-21593 GCA_004026965.1 Petromus typicus | reverse complement strand
ACCAGAGTGCCCGCATGAGCGGCCGGGCTCGGGGCCGGACGCCGACGCCGACGCCGACGCCGCGCTGGAGGGGCGCCTGCTGCCAGCCGCGCCGAGCCATGTCTCCCCCCGCCCCCCGGCCTTTGGCTCACCGGCAGCCGCCCGCGGTCAGACCACTCCCCGAGGGCTCACGGGAAGAGGCGGGGCTAGAGCGAAGCCGTCGGAGCGGGCCCCGCCGCCACTGCCCTTCTTAAAGGGGCCGTAGCAGCCTCCGCGGGCTCCTCCGATTTTCTGGGCCCTTCCGCCTGCTTACAGGCACCCTGCAGCGAGGCTTGGGAGTAAAAGGCCTGGGGATCGAGTCCACTCACAGTCCCCTGCCAAAGAAACATCAGCTCGGAGTAAGGAAACAGAGGCACGTAGCATTTCGTGTAGTTGAGCCCATTCCCAGGGGAATGAGTCTTTCATAGCCCATCTCGATATCGTCTCCCAGTGTCTCTTAACAGCCTAAGAAGTTGTCCCCTTGGGAATGGCCTCAATCTCCATCTCTGTAATTTAAACCGGATTCCCCTTGTTCTGTCCTCATAAGAAAAAAAAAAATACCGAAAAAACACTGTAGTAGTTTATAAAAAAAAAAAAATCACTCAAAGACGTGGAACATGCGTGCGTCTGTGTATTGGTTTTCACATGTACACACTTGACATATGTCATTTGTCACTTCAGGAACCTCTTCAGAGAAACTCATCAGTCTCACAAAGAAGATTCAGTCGGTTTGTGCTCAGTTGTACCAAAGAGAGCTCAAAAATGCTCCTCGCCTTTTTCCCAAAGAAATCTTTACCGGTGTGCAGTGTTCTCTCTCTCTCTCTCTCTCTCTCTCTCTCTCTCTCTCTCTCTCTCTCTCTCTCGCCTCCTGTTACTTTTTACTGCTGTGTTAAAAGCAAATCTCCCCAGCTCCAGAGTCACCTTTGATCTCTATCATCTCTCTTTTCCAAGAATATTTCCTCTGTTCTCAGTCTCTCACCAATTTATACACCACAGTTACACTCCCTTTTGCTCTTGAACTTTGTGTCAGAAAGCAGTAAGTTCCTATTTTTCCCCCATACTTTTCAGATCATTCCTTCATTTATATGGGCTCTTTGTTTTCTCTAAACTTTCGTTTCAACATGAATGGACTACAAATCCCAAGCTCTGGCTTGCCATCCTGCCTTCAAGCCTCTATCTGTTGAGTATTGAGCAACTAAAATTGTGTGGAAATAAGCTCATTCCCACTTTTCTTTCTAACAGTGTGTATGGTACCCTTTCTCAAATTCTTTGTACCACCATCGTTACTACTAACCAGGAAAGGGGACAAAATCATACGTTTAAAATTGCACTTTTAAGAAGACTGATTTCAGTATGCAAAGTTACCCAAGGTTATCCACATCTGTATTCCACAGGCTTGGGTTTTTAACCTTCCAGGCTCATCACACCCAAATTCCTTAAAGATAGTATAAGCCTAGTTGATAAGGTAAAAGGTTGCAATGGTCCTTAAGATAAAGAAACTGGATTCAAAGGGTTCAAAGTGTTTTTAGGTAAAACATCTTAGGTCACCCATTTTAAAGGATACCTCCAAGAACAAGAACACACACACACACATTCCCATGCTTGAGATGTGTACTAAAGTGCAATTTACTCTCCCTCTTCTGGGTGTGTACTTGTTTAATTCTGCCTAATAATACTTCCCTAAGCCTGTCACTGACAAATCCTGAAGTTCTTTTTCTGTGACAAGAGTCAAGAACCTACTTGGCAGACCGATCTGAGTTCCCTATCTCCTCTTTGGGAGGAATTCCTCAGACCTCATCAAGAGATACTACCAATCCAATTCCTATCATTCTGTCTAGAACTCAGAGTTCTCAGACATTTTTTCATCTAAGGACTATATTCCTTCCTTGCCAAAACAACTCTCAGGCAACACCACATTCCCCAGTGTGGTGGATTCACACACACACACACACACACACACACACACACACACACACACTCTACTAACCAGATCTTTAAGCTCTGTGAGAATGGTGAGCCAAAAAAAAACACCGAATGGTGTTTTGCTGCAAGTTTTGTCCCTGTCAGGGCAGAAATTGCCCCAGACCAGAGACAGAGAATGTAAACTCATTGTCTCCTGTTAGTATCTGAGCTCGTGTGTCTTCTGAGTAAGCCTCACAGCTGCCTGTCCTTACACACTGACTCCAGGGTAACCACGCTACCCTATTCCCGAAGAGATGGGCTTTGAAAAGGGAAGAAACTTAGGTGCGCGCAATGCCTGCGCAGGCCTGCTTAGGGTTCCCACTATCCTCTCCGCGGGCCTGTCTCAGTGCCTTGGAAGACCTAGTGAAAGACCTTTCCTGGCTTCTCAGATCTAAGCACTCAACACAAAACTATTTTCTTCTCTCCAAGTGTTTGGAACTTGGAGGAAATAAACTCACAAGTTCGCTTTGCTGACCACAGTCAACAGATGTCTGCAAGCTCCAGACTCTACCTCTGTTTATGCGGCCCTGGCAATTTTGTGTGCTCTCTTGGCAGCCTCTTTATATCCAAATTCCAGGGGGAATATTGAGAGGAGACCAGGCAACCAGTCCCCTTGGGCCCTCAGCTCCCCTCAGACTGTGCTTCTGTCTCAGCCCAGCACTGCTCTGCAAGTCTGTAAATCTCCTTTCCATCCCTCACCAGCTCCTCTCATGGCCCGCCCCTCGGCCAGTCTGGTGCAACTCTGGATAAGTTGCACCTCTCCCTAGTGAACCAGCCACCCCTTATGTGCCGCGTCAACAGCCCCTGCAAACCCTCCCTTTACCAGCACCCACACTTCTCCCAGGACATCACATGCTGCACGCACAGGCACACAATGCACCCTGCATCGTGTGGCCTGAGGAGGACCTGGGACTTTGCTCCCTTCCCATGGCTGTCAGGAACCCATTACTTCTCCAACTTTGTGGAAATTCTGGCAACTTCTTTCTTAGGTTTCAACACCTAATGATTTCCTGGTCACACCCACACACTCTCAGGACTTACACTTCTGGTTCGCAGGCTTCCTTCTTCTCTCTGTCCTACTCCCAGCTACGTCATCATCTTGAGTGACTCCCTTACTTAGAGGGGAAAACTCACCTGGACCTCTAGCCTTGCTTCCTTTCCTGTAGAAATCTTAAAGCATCCTGGATAAATCCTAGTTTGCCATCCACTTAAATATCCCATCACTGCCCAATTGATTCCAACTTCCCAGCAGCCTCAGTGGAAGAAGTATTTCTCCTCCTTTTGAAAGCATGTTCCTCAATTTACACTCCGCATCCTACCTCGTCCTTCCTGCCTCTGCCAGGATCTACTTCAGTGACTCCCCACCATCTTCAGTGACTCCTTCCCCCTTTTCCCCTAAACAGTTTCAGAACACTCTGCCTGCCCTTCCCTGTCACTACTGCGCTTTTTCCTCCCCCTGAGGGAGAATCTTCTCAAAAAAATTGTCTTCTCTGACTCAAAGATCACATCACAAACCAAGGACTAAATACAGCCCTCTACCTGTTTTTGTATGGCCTTTAGCTAAGCACAGTTTTTATGCCTTTACGGACTGTAAAAAAAACCAAACAAAAACCAAACTTGTGACACATTAAAATTATGCAAACGTGAAATTTCATCGTCCATGAGCGATGGCTTGTTGGACATAGCCCTACCCATGTGTTTACTTACTGGTGTTAGCTGTTTTTCTCCTATAAGGGCAGAACTGAATGATTTCCAGAGACCTGGGAGACTGCAAAGCCTAAAATGTTTACCATCTGGCTTTTCTGGAAAGATATGCAGACCTCGGTGTTAGTTTCTGTCAATCATTCTGCACCCTTGATGAGAGGGTGCTTTCTGAAAAACGTCTTACCCTTGCTTCACATCCTCCAGAGTCCTGACGCCTTCTGGGTTGCCTCCTTGGCCAGGACACAATGCTCCATGCACCTCTCTTCCTACCTCCAATGTATTTTACTTTAGCCATTCTGAACTCTGTAGTTTCCTGAACGCTATTCATGGTTTCGTACCATCCATATGGATTCCCATATGCTCCTTCTGTTTGGATAGGCCTTTAACTCCTTTCTCCTCAAACTAACTTCTTTTCGTCTGACAAAACTCAGACCAAAGGTCAACAGACTTTCCAGGATGCCCTCAGACTGCATGAAGGACTCCTCTTCCCAAGAGCTCCCTGAGTCCTCTGCAAAGGGCTTTGTTGGAGGCCTCCTGACACACTATCGTGTTGGGCTCAGGAGGTTGTTATTTTAAGCACCTCACAATCACCCAGACAGCAGAACTAGTTATCACTTAGTCCTTCACTGATGCCATTTAGCAGAAAACTTTAAGCAATGAAACATATCAGAGCCTTAATAAATCTTAAATTTCATAGAGTGCCAAGGAATTCTCCATGTCTGCAGATGGCACTAAATTCCCCCAGGGAGTCCACATTCAATTAAAGTGGGAGAGATATAAACTGAGAGAAATTTGGCACTCAGGCAATCATCAGGGAATGTCTATATTTAAGGAGCACTGAAATTAGGCCATAGGTACAAGTTAGAATCCCGAATAAGGATGCTGTAATTTTCAAGAGTTGATTTCCTCAATAAACTGATATGCTAAAAAAGCAAATTAGAGGCTGGGGATTTAGCTTAGTGGTTTGGCACCTGCTTTTCAAGTGCAAGGTCCCGGGTTGGATCCTCGTAACCACAGACAATGATGCCAGGCATGGTGACTCACGCCTGTAATCCCAGCACTCAGGAGGCAGAGACAGGAGGATTGCTGAGTTCAAGGCTGACTTGAAGACCAGCCTGAACTACAAAGCAAGACCCGGTCTCAAAAAAACTAAAAAACAAACAAACAAAAAGCAAATTCGATATCATTAGGAAGAAATGAATGATCACATTAGCCTCAAACAAACAACTTAGGGTACTTTGTGTAGATGTGGTAATGAACCCCTAAGAGATACTAGATCTGGCAGTGGTTCAGAGAAGTGCAATTGAAATAATCAAAGAGATAAGCAACTGATGTTTTAGGGAAAATTAAAAGTATAAGGAAAAAGGGATTTTAAAAAGTAACAGGGCCAGGGATTTAGCTCAGTGGTTCTGGCTCCTGCCTTGGTGCACAAGGTCCTGAGCTCAATCCCTAGTAACCACATACAGCAATGCCAGGCATGATGACTCATGCCCACCAGCAATCAGAAGCACACACCACAGGACCAGGTGTGGTGGCTTACCCTGGTGATCCCAGTATTCAGGAGGCAGAGGCAGGAAGATTGTTGTGAGTCCGAGGCTTGCCTGGGCTACCTAGTGAGCTCAGAGCCAGCCTGAACCACAAAGTGAGACCCTATCTCAAAAAATAAAAGTCAGTAATAATAATTGAGTACTCACTCTGTATGAGACTGTTTTTATATGTGTTGTCTCCCTCAACCCTGACAACTTTATCAAATAAGCAGTATTAATATCCTCAGTTTACAGATGAGGAAAGCGAGGTACTGTGAAGTTAAATAACTTCTCTAGCCCCTCAAAGGCAGAAAAGGAAAAGCCAGGATCCAAACCCTATCTGACTCTCGAGCAAACAATTTTAACCACTGTGAGGTAATTCATCCCACAAACAAATACAATTTAAACAATACTAATCATGTAACCGCAGATTTACTAAGATTCAGAATTCAAAATACCAAGGGCACCACTTTAGCACTCTAAGAGGGATACAGCTTTTGTTATTGTCTGTTTCTCATGAGCACACATCATTTTAGCAAAGAAAAATATCAAGAAGATGCAATTTCAACACTGAACACACCAGTTTTTCCAGCGAGTAGTTGACTTCCAGAATCTGTACGCCAGAGAAGGTGTATTAAATGCAAATAGCTTAAAGAAAGGGTTTGTGCCTCCAATAATCTATAGCTTTCACAGATACCTGTGATAGTCAAGAAATATCCCTACGGAAAGTAGATTTTTGAACTAGGTAGAATATAGGACAGTGTGGCAAATGCAGAATCTGCATGAGAAATGGAGACAAGAATGAGCAGTGCATGGAGATACTCATCTAACGGGGAGGCAAGTAAATGAACAAAGTAAATGAACCCAGAAGCAGTTTTGCCTTGGCTGTGCTTCCTCATTCAACACATTTTCCTGGGAAACTGGCATGTTTTCACAAATAACCCCTCTGTAGGCAATGACTCAGAGATCATGACCCTCACCTTCAGCAATATCTTTATCATTTATCCTCAGTGCATATAGAGAATAGCTGGGGGTTTTTTGACGGGAAGGAAAGGTATACCTTGTATTATTTTAGGGATTTAATTTTACATATTTGGGGAGGGATGGACAGAGTCTTGCTATGTAGTTCAGGTAGGTCTTGGACTCCCTATGGAGCCAGGGTGGCCTCAAACGTACTTCACTCTTCCTGTCTCAGCCTCCGGAGTGCTAGGATTGATTATAGGCCAACATGCTTGGTCTTACTTAGACATTTTATCACAAGGTTTGACTTTCGCTCCAAGAGTTCATGAAAAAGAACACTGTCACACACTGTACCTTATCCTTTGAGATTAACTCCAACCTTCAGAGCCATACATGCATGAGTGGACTCACGGTACTTATCTGAATGATCTAGTCTTTGAAATTGTCATTATGAGTACTTTGGCTTCTCCTCAGGGTGATACAGAAAAGATGATTAAAATCCTGCTCCATAAATATAATTAAGAACTTAAAAGAGTGTGGGAATATATTTTAAGAGGGTAACAAAGAAAATAAAATCCAACCCCTAAGTCCTTGAAGAATAGAACAATGCAATGGTAGCTTATACAAAAAATGCCAGATTCCTTACTGGCAAACTTTTCTGTAACTCCATATTTTTAAAAAAGAGGAACTGTATCACAGATTCTTACTCAAGTCATTTTCTGCTTCAGTGAAATCAATATTAGAACATGTAGTTTAAAAAGATGCCTGAGGGGCCAGGGATCTAGCTCAGTGGTTCTGGCATCTGCCTTGCAAGCACAAGGGCCCAGGTTCAATCTCAGGTAACCACATAGAACAACGCCAGGCATGGTGACTCACACCTGTAATCCCAGCACTTGGGGGGCAGAGGCAGGAGGATTGCTGTGAGTTCAAGGCTTGCCTGGGCTACATAGTGAGCTCAGGGCCAGCCTGAACTACAAAGAGAGACCCTTAAAAAAAAAAAGATGCCTGAAAGTCTAATTTCAATTAGAATACTATCCAAGCGAAAGCAGTTTTTTAAATAAAACTATCACTTCTATCTTTTCAACTCCCAAGGGTGGAGAAGGAAGTAGTTTCCTGTAACGATATAGTGACTACATGCTGGTTCTTCTTGGTTGTGAGGCTTAGAAATAGGACCACATCTGTAAGGAATACAGACCACACTTGACATGATTATAAAATCTGGGATTATGGGTGAAGGAATTGGAAAGGGCTCAGCGAAAAATAATGATCAGAACTGAAATTTGGAATCCAAGTCAAAACTTATATAGGTAAAGAGGAGGCAGTATGCTGAATCTTGGATGTCTTTCTTATTTTCTAGGTTTTTTTTTTTTTTTTTTTCCCTTCAGGTTTCAAGACACTTAAAAGCAGTATACCAGAAATCCACCGGCATTTTTAAAACTCAATTCAAAATAATGGAGGACCTCTCTGGAGAGATCCTCTAGCATATATTCCTCCCACTTCTTTTCCATAGTTCATTCATTCTTCATTCAGCAACTATTTTGAACCCTTACCAACTGACAATGTTTTAGGCACGGAGAGATTTGTCCTCTTGGAGCTTACATTTCAGTACCGGAAGAGACAGTAAACAACACGATAAACACAGTAGATTCTGTTCTATAGTAGAAGGTGATACAGAAACAGGGCAGGCTAAAGGGGTCAAAACTGAGAGTGCTGCGAATTTCAAAGGGGTGGTACACAGCTATTTTTGGTCAACTAGGGGTAAGCAAACCGATGTAATTAAAAAATATATCATTCCTATGGGGTTGAAGGGAAAGAACAGTAATCATACTTTGCAATTACCTTTTGATATGTAGTTTACAATGCTAAACTACTTGGTCAGGAGTCCTGGATGAATTATTGCTGGAATTTTTTTTTTTTAAGGTTTTTTGAGACAGGGTCTCGCTTTGTGGTTCAAGCTGGCCCTGAGCTCAGCCTCAAACTCACATCACAGCAATCCTCCTGCCTCTGCCTCCCAAGTGCTGGGATTACAGGCGTGAGCCATCACACCCGGCACTGTGGTATGTGGTACTGGTTGCTGCTGGGCGTGAGTCTCCACGCCCAGTATTGTATGTGGTTACCGGGGATTGAACCTGGGCCCTTGCGCTTGCAAGACAGGCATTGGGACCACTGAGCTATATCCCCGGCCCTGGAATTTTTTTTTTTAAAGTAGTATAAATTTGAGTGCCACAGGACCACACACATGCAAATACATCCATCTGCTAATCGGAAGTACAGAGCAGGAGCTGAGCACGGATAATGCAGCTAGAGATGAGATGCAGATTTGGAATCATGTAACATCTGTCTTTGAAGTAGAAATGAATAGCAAAAAAAAGGGGAGTACCTCACTATTAAATATCTACATTTTAGGGATAAAGGCCAAGAATAATGGAGAAAGGAGTGGTATGTTATCCTGGTATGTGTGTGAGAGGCAGGGACAGAAAAAGAAAAAACATTGTTAGCACTTTTTTTTCCCCTTGAGACAGGGTCTACGCCTTGTAGTTCAGGTTGGCCCTGAGCTCAGCCTTGAACTCACAGCAAGCCTCCTTCTTCTGCCTCCCAAGTGCTGGGAGGCCGGGCACTGGTGGTATGTGGTACTGATTGCTGGTGGGTGTGAGCTTCCACGCCTGGCATTGCTGTATGTGGTTACCAGGAATCGAACCCGGGCCCTTACACTTTCAAGGCAGGCGCTGAAACCACTGAGTTTAAATCTCCGACCTAGGACCTTTATTTCTCTTTTCCTTTTTCCCCTAATGTACGTTGCTTCTCTTCAGGCTACACTCCCTTGGGCGCAAATCTTGCTCCATGATCTTTTGATGGGGGCGGGGGGTACTGACATTTACTGATCGGCCCCAGTGTTTCCAGTGTTTGAACTCCAGAGCCCAGGTCATTGTCCTAGACACTCCACCTGCCTCTTTGGTTGAACACCCTTGCCTCCTTACGGAGTGCCAATACGCGGAGGGCAGAAGCACAGGAAAGACCTAAAGAATATTAGGGGTAGAAGCTGAAGGAAAACTAAATCCCACCAACTGCTCAATAAAAAAAATTACAGACAGAGTTCTAAACCTAGCGTCTCGCGGTCTCCTCGAATTGTCCCCCAACTCCGACTCAGCTCCGGGGCACCCCTAGGCTCCGCCCCCTCACCGCGGCCCGTGCTCATTGGCTGGTGCCCTTCTTCTTCACTTCCCCATTGGTCCTGCCGTCCCCTCCTTTCTACGCAGGGTACTCCGCTGCGCCCCGCCCAGAGAGGCTTTGCCTGCAGCCTCAGAGACTGTCGCGGACCTTTCTCCGAGTGGTTTTTCCCCTTCTTCCCGGCATTCCTGTTTCCGCTTTCTCAGTGCTCTCGGGCTTTTGCACCACTGAGAGCTTCGCGCCCAGGGCCTCTGTGACGTCATCATTCTGAGCCGCGCGGACAGCCGCCGGTGGAAGAGGAGACGATTTCGCCGCCTTTCGCCCGTTTTCTCGGCTGCTCCTTCTGAGTCATGGCGCCTTCGCTATGGAAGGGGCTAGTAGGCATTGGCCTCTTTGCCCTAGCACACGCCGCCTTTTCCGCTGCGCAACGTAAGTGCCCAAGGGACGGGGATCTGTCGTGTGGGATCTGGAGCCTTGTGTGGGCGCAGCCCTAAGGGACTGTGGGATCCAGGGTCCGAGGAATGATCACTTGAGTCCAAACAGCTTTGGGTGGCTCCGAATAGCGGTGCAGGGTTTGTAGTTTGCGGAGTGTGGGGCATCTGCGATCTCAGTAAGGAAGAGATGTCTAGAAAAGGGTTCAAAGCCGAGTCTGTCTAGGAATCCAGGACAAGGAATGTCAGATCCAGCGATCAGGCCAAGCGTACAATTGAGACTTTGCTCTTGGCCTCTTGAAAACTGGGAGGACAGTATTTTGGATACTCTTGGGCTATCCAGGCAGTGAGTGACTGAGATGTTAAGGGAGAGATAGCCTCAAGAAAGCACTGTGATGCTGAGGAGAGAGCACTGGACAGCGAGTCTAAAGTCTTGTTTTTAAGAATCTGCTTAAATATTGAATTTGTGTGACCTTGGGCAAAAGATATATACTACCCTCCATAATACAGTCCACTCTTCTGTAATTGGTTGAAGTCGCTCCGTGGGTAATGCTATGGTTACAGGTGATGCCTCCAGGGAATTTATAGGCTAGTGGAAAAGCGGGATTTAAGAAGTTTTTAAAAAATCACAGTAAATTGATGGAGACACTTTAAAAGTATGTAAGTGCCAGGCACGGTGGTGCGTGCCTGTCAAACCAGCCTTCGGGTGGCTGAGGCTGGAGGATCACCGCGAGTTCAAGGGCAGCCTGGGTTACATAGTGAGTGAGTTCAAGGCCAGCCTGCACTACATAGTGAGACCCTATGTCAAAGAAGCAGCAACAAGAGATGTATATGAATGAGCAGTAATTTTGCGGGGAAGGAAGTGGGTGTTTAGGAAAGCATCCTAGACCCTTGATGCTCAAAGTGTGTCCACAGATTAGCATCGTGGTTGTCAGCTGGGAGCTCCTTGGAAGGCGTTCAGGCTTCACGTCCGACCTATTGATTTAGTCTCTGCGTCTTCAGAAGATCCCCAGGTGATTTTATATACAGTAATTTGAGAAACACGGTCCTGGAGGAAACAGGATACACTGGAGTGCTGTGTTATTTTCTACAATAAGCCTTGGCAGTAGAGTTACAGGATCATAGAACAAGAGGGCCCTTGGAGATCTCCAAACTCCAACCCTTTCATGTTGCAGATGAAGAAATGCCTCCCTAAAGCTAGTGTTAGAGTCAGATCAGGCTTCATGAAAACAAAGAACTTGGTTGGAAATGGAACAAACAGTAGAAGATTAGTCCACATCTTATTTTTGGTATTGGTTTGATTTTTCTTTCCTACCTGTCCTTATAACTTCTGTAAATTAAAACTTAAGAATATATCTCTAAATGCATTCTTTTGAAGAGTCAATATACAGCCACTCAAATCAGTTTGTTATTTCACATTCAAAGTATGTTAAAATAGCTTAGATTCATCCAGAATTGGGATTTTTGTACTTTTATGTTTCAAGTGATGAGCATGGCTTGTAGATTTGTCATTACTGCGAGATCTCTTTGTAGTTTTCACATTGGCAACCGACTAATGCTTAATCTTTGAGACTAAGCGTGTCTGTCACACTGGCCTCAGGCTATTTTGGCATCATTTTTGCTATAAAAACGTTTCTTTTAGCAGTATACCAATCCTGCAATGAAGCATGTGGGTTTGTTGTTTTTGGTGCTGAGGATCAAAGCTAGGGCCTGTGTATGCTGGGCACACTTTACCACTGAGTCGCAGCTCTCACTCTGAACCTTATTTGATCTTCACATTATTCCCATTTTACTGCTAGGAAAATTCAGGCAGTGAAAAAATACTGCATTTGTTGGATGCTAAGACATGTTCCCCTCGTGCACATTTTAACACTAAAATTGAAGTACATACTACAGTTACTGAAGATATCTTAACTCGAATGTAATATAATAAATTGTAGTAAATTGAAGAGTGCTCCTATGATCCAGGTTTTACCAGCTTCCAGATCCTGATCCTGTTCTTTGAATTATAATTAAATAATAGTAGAGAAGAAACTGATGTTTTGGAATTCTTATTCCACTGCTCCCCCCTTGTACTCTCAAGTGAAAAGTTTCCATGTGGTGTTACTTTCACTTTATGAGGACAGTGCTATTTAGAATTGTAGACTTACTTATTTTTAAATAATTTTGATTTCTTTGACCACTTGGTGAAAAGTTTCAGAAGTTTCTACTTTTATTGTAGTAATGAAAGAGAAATTGTGGTTCAGTATTTCTGCCTCATCCTTACCTATCTGTCACTCTTAGCTCACTTTACAAGGTGACAAAGCGAGTCTTGATGAGAATAAAATATCTGTAGTTTAAGACTTCCTGCCTTGGAAGAGAGGTTTTGAGGAATCTAGGATTAGCATTACTTTGAGTAGCCGGTGTATTGATTTGCTTGCATTTTAAGAAGGATGAGCTCCAGTTTCTTTAATGGTATCTTTTGGTTTATAGATCGTTCTTATATGCGATTAACGGAAAAAGAAGATGAATCACTGCCAATAGATGTAAGTTGGTTGTTTATAGTCCATTAAAATATGTTTTTAAAAATATTAGCTACTTTGCTTGTGATGACTTTTTACTGGTTTTTGTTCTCGTTAACATTTTGCAAACATGAAGTAACATCCCTACCTTTCATCATTCTCGTAAAACTCAAAGATTTGGAAACCTTAAAAGATTTCTCTGTTTGGTGTCTAGAACTATAGTTAAAATCGTCTTTCTAGAAGTTGCTCAGTCCACAATATGAAATGGACTTAAACAGTGGTTTATTTGGCTTTAATATTTTTTAAGAAATGTTCCAAAAGTTTAAAAATAAGCTAAGCTAACATTTAATTAGGGCACACAGAAGTGATCAAACAGGAAAAAAAATTTTTAAAAACCAGGAAAGTTTTTATGAAGTTAAAATTATTCATATTCCAACCTCACTCACAATTTATATTTTTATTGGATTGGTTCTTTGTAACAGATTCAAACAATAAGTATAAAGTTAAAACTGACTACACAAAATTAAAACAACAAAAACAGATCCCATTCCTCGGTAATTTCAATCCTGCTCCTAAGAGTTTTGAAGTATATCCATAATTCATAAATATCCTTTATATATGTATAGCTTTACTTAAAATACACGTTCTCTTTTAAAAAGTACTATGCATGTGTATATATGCATAGTTTTATAGTGAGCTTTTTATTACATAATTTATCTTGAATAACTCATAGATTTACCATATTCTTGTTGACATTGCTTTCTATGAAAAAAATTTCCTTGGTACACACGAGGTTGGAGTGCAAGCTGATATTTCATGGTGTATTAGTTTTTAATTTAGACAAAATAATAGCTTATGGCTGATTTTGACTTCAGTTGTATATAGTTGAGGATATGAGATGTTACTATTAACTCAGTCTCTCACTTTTGTTTTATTGTGGATACATGCACTCATTTATATCTATGTGAAATGGCTTTCTTATCATTAAAGTGGGAAAACTTTAAAAATCAGAAAATCACAATCAAGAAAGTATCCATATAATTCTTTATTGGTTTTTTTCAAACATTGAACATTAATATTTGTACAATGTCTTTGGAATGCAGGTTAGTCTTAACTATAAGTATATGTATACCTGACACGGTGTTTCCACTCCTGGGCACCGGGAGATGCACGAGAATGTTCAGGTAGATGTTGTAAAAATAGCAGGAAGCTATCTGAACACATGTCTAGTGACACCGGAGTGGATAAATTGGGGCATTTTTGTATGATGAACTATAATGAAAATGAATGGACTCCTACTGTATACTACAGCTGGCATGACCCTCATAGACATAATGTGGAAGGAGAACGGCCAGCAATACACCTGCACCTGAGTCTGTTTAAAGAAAGTTCAAAATTAGCAAAAGTAAGCTATGTTTTATATATATATATATATATATATATATATATATATATATATGTATATCTATTGAACTTAGCAAGAAGAAAAAGGAACTGATAATATACAGTCAGAGCCAGTATTTTTTCCAATACTGGGGATTTCACCCAGGACCTGACTCTGACCTCCATCTTCAGTCGTTTTGATTTTGAGACAGAATCTCGCTCAATTGACCAGGCTGGTTTCAAATGCACAATCTTCCTGCCTCAGCTTCCCAGGTTGCTGGGATTACAGGTATGGCCCACTGTGCATGCCCAGCAAGAAAAGTAGTTAACTCTGAGAGAGCAGGTAAAGGAAGTAATCACAGCGGGACACATAAGTGGTATCTTCTTATTACTTTCGATAGAACCTGTATAAATTGTGTATTCTATGATATTGAACAGTAATTTTAAAATCCTAGTTGCTCATGGAAGCAAACATTTGGTAATTAAGCAGTGTGGTACCATTCAGTACTTGGTGACTTTGCGTATTGGAATCATGTTGTCAAGCTCAGTTTTGGAAGCAGCAGAAGTGTCTTTGCAGCCAAGCCATAGAATTTGTAGAAGATTTTATTGTGCCTGAATGCACATCATTTTTGGTGAGCCGTGCCGAGCAGACTATGCATAGAAACCACATAGAAGGGGAGAGATTGTAATGTTCCTTGTGGGATCTGTACGCTGTTAATAATCTCAGTCTTTCTACTCACAGATAGTTCTTCAGACACTGCTGGCCTTTGCAGTTACCTGTTACGGTATAGTTCATATTGCAGGGGAGTTTAAAGATATGGATGCCACTTCCGAGCTGAAGAATAAGTAAGTCTTTCCCTTTTCAGGGACTTAATTTCACAGAGATTTGCTTTATTTATATAATCTACAAGGTATGAATTCTGGTATATAAAATTATTTTTTAAAACTATTTTGCTTATTGAGTTTATATGAGTAAATGAGGTAGAAATATTGAGGTGGTGTTTGATATGATGGCAAAAATGCACATTGAATGCCTGATTATTGATAATAGGGTAAGGTATTAGTTTGTGGTATTTATAGCTTGCTTAAAATTCTTGTTTGGTAGGATAGATAGAAATAAATATAGACAGTTCTTCAGAAATTCCCTCCCTCCTTCCCCTTTCCTCCCTCTTTACTATTATGTCCCTCCTTCCTTTCTGCTTTTCTTCCCTTTCTTTCTCTTTCATCCTTTCATACCAACTTAGTCTTTGAAGAATAAGACATTTTCTGTTTCCTGTCTCACTTGGTACTGATTTGTGACACAAGTTTTTTGTCTGAAAGCCTTTTTCTATCCCTGAGTTAAAAGAGTATTATTCTGCTCTCTTTTTTCCCCCTGTACTTCCAAGCTGCACTCATGGGCTTTGTTTGCTTTTCTTTCTCATAGATTTTACTTTACATCGGTTTAATTCCATCTCTAAACTCCATCTGTCTTCCTGATCCTGAAAATATAAGCCCTGTGTATTTTCTTAGAAGCTTTCACAGTAACACTTACGTCTTGGAGGGAGCTCATCCCAACCTTCACTTTTAATTCATTATTTACATTTTAAATAATCATATACTGTGCCTCTTTGTGTGCTGTTATACTTTGATGTTAGAGGCGCTGACTTTGAGGTTTGAGGGTTTTTTAAATTTTTATTTTATTTTATTTTATTTTTGAAACAGGATCTTACTTTGTAGTTCAGACTGGCCTTGAGCTTACTATGTAGCCCAGGCAAGCCGTGAACTCACAGCAATCCTCCTGCCTCTGCCTCCCGAGTGCTGGGATTACAGGCTACAGTTGTGAGTCACCATGCCCAGCATTGTTGT
The DNA here is from genome assembly GCA_004026965.1 of Petromus typicus. Lineage (NCBI taxonomy): Eukaryota > Metazoa > Chordata > Mammalia > Rodentia > Petromuridae > Petromus > Petromus typicus. The sequence goes on along the minus strand of PVIR01028862.1, from coordinate 6,095 downwards.
ATGTGGTAACTGGAGATCGAATTTGGGACCTTGTGCTTTCAAGGCAGATGCTGGAACCACTGAGCTAAATCTCCGGCCTTTTTTTAGTTTTTTTGAGACAAGGTCTCACTTTGTGGTTCAGGCTGGCCCAGAGCTCATATGTAGCCCAGGTAAGCCTGGAACTCACAGCAATCCTCCTGCCTCTGCCTCTCGAGGATTATAGGCATGAGCCACCACGCCCGGCATTGCTTTATGTGATTGCTGTGGATCAAACTCAGGACCTAGCCCTTGCAAGGCAGGCACCAGAATCACTGAGCTAAATCCCGAGCCCAGAGGTTTGAGTTTTTAAAAAAGGAAAAGTTTTCTTGTTCATTCCAGGAAAATAATATATAAAACACTAAGGCCACATACTAAGGTGTTTGTGAACTTATTGTAGACTGTGTCACTCTCACTGTAAGAAAGGCTACTTTGCTCTCACTATTGCTTTTACAAATAGTATACCAAGAATCACAGTCAAGGGACCAGGAAAGAAAGAAGTAACATACAACAGTATCAGGTAGGTTGTAGCAAAATATAACAAGTTTAGCCAACAGGATGTACAGAGAACCATAAGGAATTTTTTATTGTGCTTTAAAGATTTTTAGAATACAAATCTGTGAAGTGGTCATATGACTTGAATAGTGAGGGTCAAATGAGAATAATCAAAAGTACGGTCTAAGTACTGGTTTTTAAAAGGCTGTGGGATAAGCTATGGTTAGATTTCATAGGTGAGTTACCACTTACAAGCATGCAGAAAGCAATAGTAGAATAATGAAAATGTGAGAAACTTGTGCTGGTTTTCCAGGTTTTTCCAGGTTTTTAATTTTCTTTGTATAGTAAAAAAGTGAGGTCCAATATGATTATCATTTATAGTCTGATTTCATAGACTTATAACTTACTTGAAAATAAAATCCATAGCAAATTTATAATTCATTAGAAGGCTGCATATTTTCAAGTAGGCTTTTATAAAGATTTATCTAAAATCAATGCTTTTTTTCTCTCTTAAGGACATTTGACACTTTAAGGAATCACCCGTCTTTTTATGTGTTTAATCATCGTGGTCGTGTATTGTTCCGGCCCTCAGATACAACAAATCCTTCAAACCAGGATACATTGTCCTCTAACACATCATTGAAGTTACGAAAACTCGATTCACTGCGCCGTTAGGATTTTTACAAACTATTGTCAGGACAGGACAGGACATGAGCTGAATGTTGGAGTTTGGGGTGTGAAATACTCCTCATCAGTATTTATGTTGACCTTTCAGACCTAACTTAAAAAAAAAAATCTATGGTCCCTGTGTGTACACTGTTAATGCAGTTGTTCTGGAGTGTGCATTATCTGTGAAATGAGTCTTTGATCTTTGATATAGGGAATTGTTTTAATTAAAAACAAATTTGCATTTTTATTAAAAATCACTGTTTTGAAGACATGAAAAATGATGTTGGTTTTGCGATTATTTATTTTCATAGGTTTCTTTTGCACTATAGTTTTTAGGATTTTTTTTTTTGAGACACCATATGACTACTATATTTTGCAGCCTGAATTACAGTAAAATGGTCTTCGGTTCTCATCAAGTTCTGAAGTGGTGACTTCTCACTTTTTTTATATCCCCTCCAGAATGGGTTTTTTTTCTCAGATATTTACCAGTTTTTAATTGATCCACACAACTCCTCACCCTGTCCTGCTCCCGTATGCTTCTAACATCACCTGTCTTGTTTGGTTACTTCTCTGAGATCATTTGTAGTGAGCAGTTTTTGTGTCATAGCAAATATATTTAACAAGCTCAGCTTGCTCTAAAGCTACTTGTGTTCTCTCCAGTCAGCTGTAAAACCTTTCCCCGATTATATAGTGTTAAGAATAGTAGAAGACTATTAAAAAGTCATTTGTGATTTTATTGTTCTGCTTAGGTAGAAAAGTAAGTAATCAGTGAGGAAAAGTCATTAAGCCAGTTGAACTTATCCAAAGTCTGTGTTCACCAATTTAATACCAAGCTAGTAAGTTAGTGAATATAAAGGAAACTTCTCATTAATCTGAAGGCAAATGTAAAGGAATTGGGCCAAATATGTTCTAAATATTTAGAACTAATATATTCAATTTGTTTAGAAAATTCAGGTCCTTTAAGAAATTGTTGCATAGCTTCTGACTTGGAGCAGGCTCACCATTTTCTATCTTCCTTGTATGGTGCTGAAGGTAAAGGTGAGGATAGAGCTGAATTTTTTTCAGAAACAGTAATTTTACTTTTAGAAAAGTTTGGCTAGTTCTTTGAGCCAAAAAAACAAAAAAACCCCAATACTAAACCTACATGAAGCTCAACTTTATTTTTTAAGAAAACATTGCTTTGGTTGAATTGTGCAGGTATAAAAACATGCTTTGGCTGCATTGTGTAGGTGTAAAAGGGAATAACTGTAGATTTGAAAAGGAAATATGCTTTGGGCAAGAGTCATGTGACGCTCCTATACTTGATGACATTTTTCATTAGAAATGCATCTCAGCTTTTCTGTCCTGCCTGGTAATGACAGCCCCAAGGGATGAGATTACTTTGTCATTGGATTTGTATTGTTTTCATTTATCAGCCCAATCCGTGGAACACTGACTCTGCTCTCTAATGAGAACAAAGTTAAGAGTCTGTTCGTAACTTAAAATAATTCAGCAATGTGTTCGAAATGTGAAGTCAGGGATTGAAGTGATAATAATGAAGTCAAAATACTGTGTGAGAAACCAGCCCCTTACATCAGGCTCATCTGTTGTCTCCTCAGGTACGACTTGACTTGGGAGAGCCTCTTGTTTTCTTCCCTCGGGGCTGCCTTCCTTTCCTAGTGTGTTTTAGTAACACTGTTACCGAGAGATAATCCCCGTGGCTTGCAGTTCACCTGTTTAATAGGTACAGTTAAGTGATTTTCTTATTATATCCCAAAGTTGTACAACCATGATCACAGGCAAATTTAGGATGGTATGGAACCCCAAAAGCAGCTCTGAACCCTGTAGCAGTCACCCCCTACTTTCCTCTAGTACCCACCTCGAGCCCTAGGCAACCACTTCTTTCTGTCTTCGCAGCTCTACCTACTCTGAATATTTAATATAAGTGGATTCATATCTAATCTTTAGTGACTGACTACCCAAGTAGTTTTCTGTGTGAAATGAAAAGTTCTTGTCTTGAGAACTTGTTACTGTGACAGGAAGTGGTTGATAAACCAGCAGATTTAAGGAGGGAGGGTCAGGTACCGCATAGGTTTCTGAAGTAATCTGCTGGGTAGCCTTTCCTCTTATCCAAGAAGTCATGATATACTTATAATATTTTGGATAGTTTTAGAACAGGTATTGAAATCTCTCTCTTTCTGCCCAGTCAGGAAAATCCTGCTAAAAATGACGCCAAATAATTTGGCAAAAAATCGACATAGCAGTTTTCAGGTATGTGTAACTTTGCTAGCAGCTTGTATACCTCGGGCCAGGTGAGCGCCCCAAATTTCTTCTTAAATTTATACCAGTGAAGTTCTGTTGTCTGTTTTTAGTATGTACCATAAGACTGAAGGTCATTTGAGTGTGTTGTAACAGTGCTAAATGTATTAAGTATGGATTTTACTTGGAACGTTATAAAATAGCCCATTACTGCCTTGGGTAGTTAATAAAAGTATGGTGATATAAACTAATTAAGCCTGCACTTGACTGATTTCAGTAACAGCTCAGAAGTGTGAGAAATAAACACCAATCAGAGTTCTCCAAAATACAGGAAGACTCCTTAATAATGAGAGAAGCAGCCAGATACTGTGGGCGAGTGGCCCGCAGCAGGAAGTGCAGATCAGTGAGTGGAGGCGTATGCTATGTAACCCCCTGCTAATTCACTGTTTCTTGAGCATTGAGGCTTACTCTTCCGGGGTATGACAGCATCTTTCTGGTTGTATGTGGCCTGTTTCCACAATGTACTGAGTGGTGTTGTTAGTTGTGAACATCGATGCCTGTAACACCAAGCTAAACCCATCTCTTTGAATATGTTTCTGTGTAATAAATAAATGATTGTCTCACCCTGTTCTTGGTAGTGTTTTCTATGTTTTTTGTTTTTACTTTTTACCTTACTTTTCTGCTTCTCTGTCTCCAGAAGAGTGTAAGAGTTAATTTTATGGCTGTATTTTTTAGTGTGTTTTCCTAAATTCACTGGATACCTTAACTGTACATGTAAAGTCCTGTGGTAATTTTATGTTTTTACAGTGCAGATAAAATGTTAATCTCATATTTATGTTTATAAATCATCAAATGCCTTTCAAGGTATAAGAGTTGGAACCTTTTCTTTTCTTCTTTTTTTCTGAACTGGAGATTTTACCCAGGTCCTTTACACTGAGTTACATTTATAACCCCTTTAAAATTTGTTAAACATTGAGGCAGACTCTTGCTAAGTTGCCCAGGGACGTCTTGAACTTGCAGTCCTCCTGCCTCAGCCTCCCAACATGGTGGAATCATAGCATTATGGACTATTATACCCTGCCAAGAGTTGGTCATGGAGCAGCAGTGCCTAATTATTTTATCACAAAATTTGTTATATATTCAAAATACTTTTAAATTATGCTTAAAAAAGGGTCATTGTGATTAAGGCATCAGGCAAATCTAAAGCTTAATGAAAATCCAAGGGGAAAGTTCTAGTTTATAAAATTTGAATACTTACTACAGTATTTTGAAAACACAACTAATAGTATCTCTAGGTAACCTAATTAAGTGTTCTTTAAAGAGAGGAAGAAAGTAGGTACATGCATGTGGTAAAATGATCAAGTGGTACACAAGGTTGTGAAATCGAAACTTGCCCCCATCCCTCCTATCCAAATACTTAACCTCCACAGGTCAAATGTTTTGTATTTTTCTTTGTCAGCAAATAATATATCTTTTGGTTTTGGTACTAGGGATTGAACCCAGGGCCTTGGCACTGAGCTACATCTTTAGCCTTTCATTTTAAAATTTTGAGACAGGGTCTTACTAAGTTTTCTAGGCTGAGCTTGAACTTGTGATCCTCCTGCCTCAGTCTCTCAGAGTGCTGGCATTACAGGCACGTGCCACTGTACCTGGCAGCAAATAATGCACTTTAAAAATTTCTTACAGTAATGAAATCAGACTATGTAATTTGCTTCTGTAATTTGCTTTTTTTTACTACTTGTGTTTTATAAGATCATTCTGTATCACTGTATACAGAAATAAGCTTTTTAATGACTATGATATTCTAATTTGTTATACATGTTAAATATTGATGGACTTTTTGTTGTTCCCAATATTTTATTCTTGCTAAGTCATATTGCAATGAACATTCTTGTACATTTAATGAAATTATATCTACAGGGTTAATTCCTACAATGAAATTGCTGGATCTAAAGGTATTGTTCATTTCCGATTGTGCAGCTACTGCAGAATTGTCCGACAGAAAATTTTGCCCTGTATATTTCCACATCTAATGTAATTATTTACTAGACCTATGCCAATCCTGATTGCTAAACTTTTTAAGTTTGATCACCTGAAAATGAATAAATGGTTTATTTTAATGAAAGTCTAATGCCTTTTAATAGAAATGGAACATATCTTTTGTTTATTGGTCACTGATATTTTCTGTGAACTGTATTCTCATGTTCTGTTTTCTATTAGATGATTTTTAAATTTGTATGAGCTTTTTAAAAACTAGGAAAATTTGTCGATTGTCATTTGTTTTAGAATATTTTCCTCGGTTTCATTTACTTATTAGTTAAATTTATTAGTCTTTAGGGCTTCTAGGCTTTTGCCTAGTTGAGAAAGGCCTTTACATTTCAGCATAAATTTAGTGTATTTTCCAGTACTCTTGAGGGTTTTTTTTTTTAGGTTTTTTGAGCCAGGGTCTCGTTTTGTAGTACAGGCTGGCCCTGCGCTCAGTCTCAGACTCACATCACAGCAATCCTCCTGCCTCTGCCTCCCGAGTGCTGGGATTACAAGCATGAGCCACCATGCCCGGCACTGTGGTATGTGGTGCTGGTTGCTGCTGGGTTGAGTCTCCATGCCCAGTATTCTATGTGGTTACCGGGGATTGAACCCGGGTCCTTGCGGTTGCAAGACAAGCACTGGAATCACTG
>PVIR01028861.1:0-21581 GCA_004026965.1 Petromus typicus | reverse complement strand
GAACTTAACATTGAACATTAAAAATGGCCAGTAATATTTTCTATAATGGTTATGTCAAGTGTACTTTTATCTTGACTTCTAATATCTTCTTTTTATAAAATGCTATCTCTAGATAATTATAAAAATGTCTCCTGCTGTCAGAAAATGAAATGATTGTGTTATTTTAAGAAATAAAAATGTCATTTTCAAATCAATGCACAAATCTAAAATTTTGGAAGTTAAAAGTATCAGAGGATGAAAGAAAAAAAAGTCATATGATTGTACTGGCCTTAATGACCCCCAATTAGTGGATGAGATTATTTCCTAAAAGCTTAAATTCTGAACAAGAAAAAACAAAAAATGCTATTATAGATTATTTTCATTATTTTTAAATGACACTGCACATATACTCTATAGTTTAAAATATACCAAAATCATCAGGAGAAAAATATATCTACTATAAAACTTAATGTGTTTGTTTAAAAATGAAAGCAGTTTATTGTCCTAAACATTTATAACTAATTATTTGTTACCCAAGCGTTTTTTCCAGTTGTAGTGACTTTTCAATAAAAAATTTTAAAATAAACACTATTACATTAAAAATCCTGTGCTGATGAAAACAATGAAACTAGTACTAAATACAGTGTATTTCATCTTAACATAATCACATTGAAAGTTTATTTTTACATCGGATTGCTGGGCCTCTTCAGCTAGGTGATTATCATCTTCCAATATTAATTTGTCATAGGTTCTCTTCTCTTTTTCCTCTTCTTGTTGACCTTCCAGAAGTTTTAGTGATTCTTCAGCAAATATGGTGTTATTTTCTTCACCTTTCAAAAAATATACAGTAATAAATAAAATAAAATTTGCCTTAAATGTATAACTTTAAAAGGAAAATGGTTATTGATTAAAAATACTCAGATACAGTTAACTGTAAGGGAACCCAAGCACCTGTGCTTAAAGCAATAAAGACATTTCACATATTAGACTTACCACATGTATGAGATATATCTACTCACAAATGAAAGGAAAGAGTGGATACTCTATAAAAATGAGAAAAAAAATCATCCCCTACAAACTGGACCTTTCTTACCAATTTGATATAAACAACTCTAAATATCACTGGGTTTTAGATATAGAAACTTAAATTAATAATTATAAATTAATGAAATTAAACCACATGTAAGACAAAAAAATCATGAATTATGACTTATTTCTCTGCCCAGATGATAAATAATATTATTCTTCTTAAGACACATGGAAAAAGGGGAGCAGCATTGCTAGCTGATTATATTCATTCACATGATTAAAAATGGTCAACTCATTCTTATTCCATATCCAAAATAGGAAATTTTCCTAAAATTCATCAACAATAGTTGAATATGCTGTGATACATTCATAAACTAAATACTACACAGCAAGGAGAATGAACTACAATCACACATAACAATATATGCAGGTGATTCTTAAAATATAATCTTCAATTAAAATGCCAGAAAAACAAGTATAGCATCTGTAATTCTTTTTTAGGGAAAGTTCAGAAGCATACTAAAATTGATACATACAAGTACTGAAAGACAGGAAGATCATTTCCTGTGAATGATACGGCTTGAAGGGGTCATAAAGGTAAACTCTTAAAACTGTTACTGTATGTACTGTTCTAATGAACAGAATGTGGCAGAAGTGACACTTCGTTCTGGGTTGAGCTATTAAGTGGACCGGCAGCTTCCACATCCTTCTCTCTTGGACTCCAGCCAAAAACTTGGGAAAAGCTTATAGAGAGGGCAGTCAAATAGACTGGTCAATAGCCAAGCTATATAGTACAGTAACCTATCTTGGAAATTCAGTCCATTAGTTCCTCAGGTGACAGTTGCCCTTGCCAGTCTCTTATTACAATCACTTAAAAGTCTTCAAGTGAGACTCTTTCAGCTGAGACAAATCAACTCAAAGAACCATGAGTTATTCTTTTCTATGAGACTTTTAACTATAATTGGGAGCTTATTAGTACTTTAATGAATTAGTGGATTTAGTAGATTATTATTTTAATGAAATTTTTAAAAATAATTTGTTCAGGTTTTCTAGCTGCACTTAGGAAAGTTGGCCTGAGTTACCTACTTAGGTATCACTGATTGGTGGTCCATTGGATTTCAAAGTTATAAAACAATTGTAATATCATCAACAATATTCCTTGTTTGAGGATATGTTTGAAAATGTTATAATTAAGAACATTTAAAAATAACTCCTCAATGTGAAAAAAATCATGCAAGCTCTTCTAAACCCAAATAGTGCAGTACAGATTTCAACCTTATAAATAATTTCACTATTTATTAATACTAACCATAACCAAACAAGACTATATTCATTTGTATAACACATTTTTACTCTTCAAATTACCTTCATCATCTATTTTTTATAATTTCTTTTTAATAATTTCTGTGAATTAAGTAAAAATATTAAAATATTCATTTTAAAGACTGATAAATGGAGGCAGGAGTTATAGCTCATTGTTAAGAATGTTTGCTTAGCATGTACAGGGTTTAATCCTCAGCACTGAACAAAACTTAAAGATGTACATATGGATATTAAACTCATTTATCGATTTGAAAAAACATAGTAAAAACTGCTCTTAATTTCAAATATATACATTACTTGTACAATCTCACCTGATTTTCCTCTGTGGAGGTCTGTACCATCTGGTTCACATGTTGAGTTATGTTTTAGTATTTGATTTCCACAGCTTGAGGAATAAAACAGACAAATATATATACATGATAACAGAGAAAAAGTTTCTTTCTTTTTTAAATCTAAATATGATTAGTAACTAAGTGGGGACAGGGAAAAGAAAAGAAAGGAAAAAATTTGATGGTAAAAAGTAAAAAATGGGAGATAAAAAGCTTATGTATATGAGGGGGTGCAGGGAGAGCAGGGCAATAGGAAAAAAAATAAGAATCAAGATATACTGTGTACTGGTATAAATTGCCAATGAGGAATGTGATCATAATATATTCCTAAAATGTACCAATAAAGTCAACTTATTTTAAAAAAAGAAAAGAAAATCTATTTAAATTTTAAGATCACTTTCTGGGCATGGGGACACATGCCTTTAGTCCCAGCACTTGAAAGGCTGAGGTAGGAAGATCCGTGAATTCATAGCTAACCTGGGCTATGATTGAGTTCAAGACCAGCTTGAACTCTACAGCGAGAACCTGTTTCAAAACAAAAAAAAAACTTTACCCAAAATCCCAACTTCTATAGGTATTAGTATTCTAATCTCTTTATAATCTCTATTAAAACCACTCTATAATCTCATCTTAATATTCTAACCTCCTTATAAATCTATATAAAGGACACAAATATCTGTGTTTCTTTGAAGAACATAACACAGTTTGAAAGTCAGTCTTGGGATCAGAGGTAAACCCATACTCCTGTCAAACAAGAAATGACTGCTAACATCATATGAACTACGTACTGTGGATAAGGACAAAAGTAATGTATATTAAAATGATTCTCTATTACTTGATGATTCATAGAAAAATATTTTTCCTTAGAGATCATTTAATTAGAAAATCAGTAACAGTGGAATAAGAAAGTTTATTTCAAATAAACTGCTAGATAAAAAAGGAAGATGATGTAGTGTTAATTCAGAATCAAGTTATAAGAATTAGAAAATTCTAATAGTTTATTAAAATAACATATTTTGAAACAAAATAATAAATTTAGGAAACTTACCTGTTACACAGATTGCTATCAGAATTTCTAAGGTGCTGATAAAAATCTGGTGTACTAGGTACACTGCTCAGAGATCTGTGTAAAATAACACTTGGCTTAGTAAGAAAATCAGCAGTGTCAGGAAATTCTATTGGTGACCGGTTAGTTAGAGAGCCAGCAGACACCAGTCCGTGACTGGAAGGACTCACAGGACTCAGGCTGGGTACAGCACCTTAAAATATTTAAAAAGGAGACAGATAAATATATGTCTACAGGTCTGTGCTCACTGTATACATTCTTTTTTATAAAAAGCATTTTTCTTCAAAAAAAGGTATTTGCAATTAAATGATAAAATGAATTTCTACCAGGGGTCTTAAGATATCCTAGCAATTGACAAAATAGTTGTTATATTTGTCATCAAAGATGACCACTGAGCAAAGAGAGGAACAGCAGAAAATAAGTAAATATTGAGAGCATGACTAAAATGTACATACTGTATAGCATGAATTTTCCTAATTCATGTTAGTCTTTATCTTCCATGTTTTGTAAAAAAAATAGCAGCATGATTATTCACGTAATCTCTAGGTAATTGATGGCTTTTAATGCAGCTGTATTTGTATATAATTTGCCTATGTCCTGAGACTTTTGCAGGAGACTGAGATTAAGGAAAATACATTAGTAAAAGGAAATTTTAAGATAGTTCAATATTCAGGCTGTCACATGAATACTGCTGGTTACTTCCAGACAGATTTCTAGTGTGGACTAGGGCTAAAAGAGAAGTAACACTTGAAAAACTTAAATTCTGACACAGAAGAGACCATATCTAAAGTTAGGGCCAAAGTTCCTTAAGGGATTAATACCATTAAAAAGAAATCAATTACTTTCCAAATGCATAAGAAAATGTTCTGGGGGCATTTCAGAAATTAATAAGACCTCCAACCTATTACTAGCAAGGGTATAAAAGTATACACCTTCCCTAGGACCCCTGTTCCAAAAGAGCCTGCTAAAGTGGTTTCCTCAGATTTCACTGTGCTCAGATGGAAGCAGACCTTAATAGCATTCATGTGATGCTGGTTTTACCCAGGATGCTGGTTTTACCCAGGATGCTGGTTTTAACCAGGATGCACAATGTGCGGTCAGGGAGGCTTCCATCCAGATTTCATAGCGAAAATTAGGAGGCCATGGAAGGAGTACTTAAGAAAAAAGAGTCTGAAGGTGCAGAAATGAACCCACAGTGAACCAGAAACACCAGGAAACAAGATGCCAGGCTTGTGGAACATCTCTCACAAAACTCTGTTTTGAGCCAGGGATTTAGCTCAGTGGTTCTGGCACCTGCCTTGCAAGCACAAGGGCCAAGTTTGATCTCCAGTAACCACATACAACAGTGCTGGGCGTGGACACTCACACCCACCAGCAGTCAGAACCACATACCACAGTGCCAGGTATGGTGGCTCACGCCTGTAATCCCAGCACTTGAGAAGCAGAGGCAGGAGGACTGCTGTGAGTTCAAGGCTGAGGTTTAGGCCAGCCTGAACTACAAAAGTGAGACCCTGACTCAAAACAAACAAACAAACAAAAAAAAACAAACGCCATTTCCTAAGAATGGAGACAGACCAAGAGTGGCCGTGAAGGCTGTGACCAGCAAGGCCACAGAAATGTGGCCACCTATGACCTCTAAGACTCACACTTCACCGTGTGCACCAGGTGATGGACACAGAACTGCAGGACTTAATATTTCCTGCTAAGTTTCAGTCTTGTTTTCATCTAGTTCTTTTGTATTCCCACTTCAAATAGGAATGCTTATCCCACTCACACCCCACACCAGGCGTCAAACTCAGGACCTTGCGCTTGGAAGATAGGTGCAGGACCACTGAACTAGATCCTTGGCCATGCTTTCTCCTTTTGTTGTTGTTTTCTTTTATAGAGGTTCACACCTAAGAGTTTGCCTGGAGTTTCAGGGGAGATACTCACTTAGAATTCTGAAAAATTCTAAAACTTGAGATTTTGGAGAAAAAAACTGTTACATTTTCAGTTGTATTCGAGATAGTTGAACTGCATTAAGGAGAATTATGAGCTTGCGATTTATCTTTATTTGGAGATTAAGTATGTTTTTAGGAAATATATTTGGGTGGCAAGTTGACAAGGGATGGTATATGGCAAGATGGAGTCTCAGTCCCACCTGGGGAATAGGTGTGTCTGGCTGGGACATCTGGAGGCACAGACCTGGAGTCTATGGCTGGTCCCTCACCCCTTCCTCTCAGCACTGCTCCCCTGCTCTGCTTCCTGGCTACCATGAACTAAGCAGCTTTATTCTGCTACATGCCTCTACCATGTTTCTGCCTTGGAGCCATCAAACCCTGGACTAAATCTCCTTCAAATGTGACTAAATTAAATCTTTCCACAAGTAGTTAGTGTTGAGTACTGTGCCCAGGAAAGAGCAATCTAACACACGACTAAAAAGGGAACAATGTGGTCATGTGTCAAAGAATCCAGGGAAGCCGTGGGAAGGCCTCTACATGCCGAGAAATGCAAAGGAAATACCCCTACCCCCAAACCCTCTAAGAGGAACACAGCACTGCTGACACCTTGCTTTTAGCCCAGGGAAAACAACTACGTACTTCAGGCCTACAGAACTATGACTGATAATAAATTTGTGTTGTTTTAATTTAGTTTATGGTAACTTCATAGAACGGCATGTTAGTCCATTTGTGCTACTTCAAAAGAATATATAAACTGGCAGTTTATAAACAGAAATTTATTTCTCACAGTTCCAAAATCTAGAAAATCCAGGTTTATAATACAGTCATACTGGGTTGGGGATTTAGCTCAGTGGTGCTGTACATGCATTGCAAGCACAAGGTCCTGAGTTCGGTCCCCAGTACCAGAACAAAAATAAAAAGATACAGTCATACTTTTGTATTCCACCACTTTGAACTTGTCAAATTTGATATTCAACACATTTTGACAGGAAAATTTTGTTCCAGTATTCATTGTTTGGTGTTCAAGGCTCACCAAACATCATGGGATGTCTTTACATAGGTCCTATTTATTATCCTGTTATTTTTTAGTCATCAGGACCAGGACTTTTCTTTGGTGGCAGGTTTTTATTACATTTTTGATTTCACAGATTGTTATTAGGGTGGTTAATATTTCTCTATCTTCTTCGTTCAGCTTTGGAAGTTCATATGTGTCTAGGAATCTATCCATTTCTTCTACATTTTCCATCTTATTGGAGCAGCGATTTTCAGAGTAGGTTTTTATTATCCTCTGGATTTTTGCTGTATCTGTGGTGGCCTCCCCTCTGTTCCTAATAGCACAGATTTGAGCCTTTTCCTTCCTTGTTTGATAAGGTTGACTAGGGGTCTGTCAGTTTTGTTTATCCTTTTGAAAAACCAACTCTTCAATTCGTTGATTTTATGTATCATTCTCTTAGTTTCCATTGCATTGATTTCTGTTCTGATCTTTGTAATTTCCTCTCTGGTACAAGCTCTGGGTTTGTCTTGCTCCCCTTTTTCTAGTCGCATGAGGTTCAGCATTAGATTATTTTTTAGTCATCCTTTCAGTTTTTATTTTTCTTTACTATTACTCGATATTTTTATCATGCTATTTTGCCTCTTATATTAGCTTTTTAGATATATCCTTTGCTATTATCCCTTCTGTTTTTTTAACTTAATTCTTTATTGGTACATTTTATATACACATCATAATCACACTCAACACTGGGAATTTGTAACAGTGTATGACAAGAGTTAATTCTCATTTTTATCCATTCTCCTCCTCACCCTACAAACCCCTACCCCCATATGCTTGCTTTCTTTTTTAACATCATATTTTTCTTTCCCCCTCTTACTTACTCCTACCTTTTTCATTTTGAATATTTTCTATTTCACAGTATCTATCATATGTTCTGAAACTCATTTACATCTTCAGATTCTCATACCAGAGAAAAGGTACAGTATTTATACATCTGTGACCTATACTATAATCCTGTGTGTCACACTATGCATCTCTGAAGCATTAGACTCTTCTAAATTAAAAGTTCCCACTATTTTTCAATCACTACTAGTACTCTACCAGTTTGTCTGTTTACTCCCTTCTTGCCCCTGCTATTTTACTATATATTTGATTTCTGTATATATTATAAAATACCAGGCAATAATTTTTATTGTTTTTACTTCTTAATATTTTCATATATTCACTCACTAATTTAGGCTTATCTATATTTTTCATTTATTCCCATAGTTCCATACTTCAATCTGAATTATTTTCTTCATACTTCTTTTCTGAATCTTATTAGCCAAGAGCCTGCTAGCAAAAAACTAACTCATCTTTTGTTTTACACTGAAAAAAAGTTTCATTTTCCTAGTTTCTTACCTGATTAGGTAGTCTGTTTCCTAGTTGAGATACAACTGACAAAAGCTGTATATATTCAAGATGTATAACAAGATGATTTGATTTACATACACTATCTACTGTGAAGTGGTTATCACAATCAAATTAATTAATGGTAATACCCATCACCACTCTTCATCACAATTTTGTATGTGTATATGTTCACAGGTTGAGCATGGTGAAAAATAATGCTTATATTTCATTTTATTTTTGCAAGAATGTCATTAAGGAATTCTATGCTGACAATTTTTATTCATTTATCATTTTAAATATGCCACTGTATAGTCTTTGGCTTCTGTAATTGCTGCTAGTCATTACTGTTTCTTAGAAAGTAACTTTTTTCTGGCTGGGGACTTAGCTTAGTGGTTCCAGCATCTGCCTGGCAAGCATAAGGTCCTGGGTTTGATCTCCAGAAACTACATACAACGATGCCGGGCATGACAACTCACACCCACCAATCAGTACCACATACCACAATGCTGGGCCTGGTGGCTCATGCCTGTAATCCCAGCACTTGGGAGGCAGAGGCAGGAGGATCGCTATGAGCTCAGGACCAGCCTGAACTACAAAGTAAGACCCTGCCTCAAAAAAAAAAGAAAAAGTAATGTTTTTCAGGTTGCTTTTAAAAGTTTTCTCTTTATAATTCATGGGTTTCATGGTTATACTCAGATAGCATTTGCTCAATCTTTTGCTTGTTCGGGGATCACTGAGCTTTATGCATCTGTTGGCTGTTTATTTTCTTGGAGTTTTAGAAAGTTATTTAGTATGATTTTATCTCCTTATCTTTTGCAATCCCATTCACACATATATTAAAACTTAATGTTTCATATGTGTTCTAACTCTGGCTTTTTTTAGAAACAGAGTCTTGCTTTATAGTTCAGGCTGACCCTGAGCTCACCCTTGAACTCAGAACAATCCTCGGCCTCTGCCTCCTGAGTGCTGGTATTACAGGCGTGAGCCACCACGCCCGGCACTGTGGTTTGTGGTACTGATTGCTGATAGGTGTGAGTCTCCACTCCCAGCATTGTTGTATGTGGTTACTGAGGATCGAATCCAGGCCCTTGTGCTAGCAAGACAGGTGCAGAACCACTGAGCTGTATCCCCGGCCCATATGTGTTTTAATTTGTTCTGTTAGTTATACATTATTTCCCTCTCTGTTTTTCAGTTTCGCTATTTTTTTCTGTCTCTTCAGTTTCACTGCTTTTGTTTTCAGTTATGTCCTATCTATCCTTAAAACATTCAACAACTCTTAACTTAATCAAATGTATTTCTCAGTTCTAAACGATCCATCATTCCTTTTCCATGTGTTCCAGTTCTCTGCTCAAAATCATTTTGTCCATCTCCCATTAATTTTTTTAAAGCGTCATTCTTACTTTAAGGGCTGCTAAATCCAACCTAGTATTATATACGTCTCCTTCTAAAACTTGTTTTTCTTTATCATCAATAACATTTCTCTGCTTCTTTGCAGTTTGTTTTTTCGTGTACAAAATAATTTTGTGATTGTATATTTTGTTATGCCTATGAAAGAATCCATATTCTCTATTAAATGTTGAATTTATAAAATATCCTTCTGAAGATAAGTATTTAATTATCCTTAAAATTTTTTTGTTTTTGTTTTTTTGAGACAGGGTCTTGCTTTGTAGTTAAGACTGGCCCTAAACTCACTAGGTAGCCAAGGCTGGCCTCAAACTCATAGCAATCTGCCTATATCTGCCTCCCAAGGGTAGAATTACAGGCGTAAGCTACCACGCCCAGCATTGTGATATGTGGTACCAGGGATCAAACTCAGGACCTTGCATTTGCCAGACAGATCCCAGAACTACTGAGCTAAGTCCCCAGCCCCATTATCCTTAATTTAAAAAAAAAATCCTGAGTGAGTGACTTGCCAGAAATAGGCAGGATTTCTTTCTACTCTTGTATGATGAATTTTCTCCTCTGCAAATATCATATTACAAAAGAACCCTTTTCCTGCAGCTTTTTCCCTGTTCTCAATCTGTAACTAAATTAGTAAAATAATCCTGTATTTTACTTCTGAATTCCTTGTGCTTAAGTACGTGGTACACAGTAAATATTCACAATGTATTTAGTGGATGAATTAATAGCCAATCCAAATTGTGTATATGTGATAACTTAAAATACATGAAAATACTATTCAAAATTAAATATAAATGTGAAATGAAAAGAATTTGTACTGCCATATTTAAATCACAAAGAGTGATTCCTAAGCTAGAGGTAATGGCACATGCACGTGCTGAGGCAAGATGATTCAACCTTGACAAAATAGAGACCCTATATTTTAGAACATAGAAATAAATTTTAAAAATGTTTTCTTACCAGCTCTTCTCAGACCTACATGGTGAGTCATTGATACAGAAGATGACCTCTGCTTTGGGACTGTCAGAAGATTTGAACTCAAAGGCCCATTTAGATAGTATCCTTGACTAAAAAGGAAAGTAAACAGATATACATTAACATAAATTTTAATAAACAGCTGTCTTCCAATATCTATTTTAACTGTGAAACTAGATAGCTCAGACTAAATAAAGTACAGCACATGACCCATAATAACAAATTGAAATTTACATTAATTCCAATTTAATTAACTTAGATAACTGATTAAAGAGAAGTATTAACCTACACAAGAGACCAGTATCTTTCTTGGCTTTCAGAAGACAAAGTATTAATCCTTTGTTATCAGAGTAAATGATATTTACACTTAGAAGATTTTAGCTCCTACATTTTCCCAGCCTTATTTAGTTGCAGTTCCTGATGGCTTTAGTTTGTAGGATTAGCACTATTTTGTTCCGTGTAAATGCTCAACAAATTATTGAATATATTAGTAATCTTGGGCTCTATTAAGAACAAGGTTGAAAGAATCTTTTTACTCAACCCTAACTACTGACTGAATCCTGGGAACATGTTTGTTCTTCCACAAGTAAGCAACTCTGTTGATTTTCCTTACAACACTCTATACTAGACTGGTGACTGTCCCAGTAATAGCCACCTCCATCAATTTAAAAGCTATTTCTGTCCCTTCTCCTAAATTGAACTTCATTTCCTTAATTCATGTTCCTAAGGCTCCAGCATGCTTTCTACCAAATCTATTTAGATTCTGAGGGTGTGTATGCTGATTTCTTTACAAAAGTCAGATTTTATTACTACTGATGTTATCTTTTTATTTTAATTGAAATCTTTATTGGTACATTACATATATACATCACTATTGCATTCAACAATGAGAATTTGTACCAGTATATGACACAACTTAATTCTCATTTTTTCCCATAATCCTGCCCACCCTACCACCCCCACCCTCCATATACATAAACTTTGTTACCTTCCATTTTGTTATAATCTCATTATTTTCCCCCTTCACTCCATTACACTTTGAGTGTTTTCTATTTCACAATATATAACATACATTCTATAACTCATTTATAGCTTTGTTTTCTCATACCAGAGAAAAGATACGATATTTACACATCTGTGACCTATTTATTTCACTTATGAGGATGTCCTCAAGGTACGTCCATTTAAGTATAAACGATTCAAACTTATCATTTTTTATGGCAGAGTAATACTCCATTCTGTAGAAGAACCACAGCTTTTTTATCCAGTCTCCAGTTGATGGACATCTGGGTTGTTTCCAAGATTTAGCAGTCACAAACTGAGCTGCTATAAACATAGGTGCACATATGTCACTGTGATATGAATCTTTTAACTTTTGTGTGTATATACCTAGCAGAGCGATGGCTGGGTCAAATGGGGCCTCCAATCCTAGCTTTTTGAGGAATTTCCAAACTGTTCTCCACAGGGGTTGTACGAGTCTACATTCCCACCAACAGTGGAGAAGGGTTCCTTCTTCTCCACACCCTCGCCAACATTTGCTATTGGCTGAATCTGAAATGATGTTGTCTTATACTTAGAAATACACCAACCATTCTTTTCTGCACTTGAAACTACTTCAAATTTTATTCACAGGGAAAAAAGGTGGGTTTCTTAAGATTCCTTAAGAGGAGCTAGAGATTTTACCTTGAAATGCCAAATTCTTGATGAGGCCTTCTGCCATTACTGCGTTCCCACCTTGAAGACAGCTCAATAGGTGACAATCCTGAAGTTGCTGAGCTCCTTCTCAGTTGTGCAGTAGGTAAACTATTCCTACTAAGACTCTGTTGAATAATTTAACAGTGGTTAAAGTTATCTTTTATGTACTGCACATGTAACAATAATGATTGCACATAAAAATATCAAAACAATGTGTACTTTAATATATACTTTGTATATGTGTATAAAAGAAACCGAAAATTTCATTTTGGAAATTGTTCATTTACCTCCCATTTTACTTTTACACTGTTGTTCTACTTATCTTTCTCCTAGTAAATAATGATTTCTGAACTCCTTACAATTTAAACTAGATTAAATAAATGTACCAATAAGATCAATTTGAAAAAAAAACCACAAGAACACTAGATTTCTTTTTGTTGTTGTTGTTGTTAATTTCTTTGGTTGTGTTTTGCACATTTTACTTCTAGTTTCAAGAAAAATAAACAATTGGAAATGTAAAAAGTGGATTCCAAAGACTGGCCCTGAAAATCAACTTCAGAGGACAAGCATAGTATCAGAAATGACCAGACCTATATCCTAATATTTCTTTAACTTTTCAGTGCAATGCTATCTAATGGACCTATGCTTAATCTGGAGAAACTGTAAGATTCTGAATTACCCTCTGAATTAATGATTAAATTAAATACAGAATATGATAAGCATTAATATTTTATCTTAATTTTTTAAAATATTCTAAATTAATCCAGACATTTAAATGAGAAGAATATTCCAATTGACTACTGTGAATAGGTGTTTCACTAAAACTTACATAACTACATTTCTTATGAATTTCCTCTATCAACAGAAATTGCAACAATCTCAGAAAGAAGTACATTGTTTCACTTGTCCCAAGGTTATTAATTTTGTAAAAGTTCATAGTTAATTGACCCTACAATGAAAAAGTTGTTGCTGACTAAAACTTAGGTTCACATACTCTTTCCTAGTTCTTAATAAAGATATACATATATATCTTTATATTAAATTATCTCTTCCTATTCTTTTTTGCTAATTTTTTTCATAAATGCTTTGGTTCTTTTTTGAACTAACAGAGCTAGCTGTATCCTTTTCCAAAAGCAGTGACATTCAGATGTAGAATTCTAATGAGTTTAAAAAACACAAAGAAAGAGAGTCAGAGTTACTTCCTGGTTCTTAGGTGTGTTACTCATATCAGTAGATTCCAGCACTCATAGTATGCCTGATAAAGTACACTGCTCAGGAAATGAGGTGTTCGGACATCCTGTTTAATCACTATTACATTTAAAATATTTCTAAAATGTTCCAGTACTCTTTTCTACAGAGTAAACGTAGTAACAACCGTAATGGTGGTGTAAGTATTATTTTTATGGTTATGAAATTAATTATTTTTTAACTACTATCACAAGTAACAAATGCGAATGGAAAAATGCAGAGGGACAGCAACATATCATATAAAAACTAATTCAAGAAAATATTAGTTACTTTATTGATTTATTGCTATTCCATGAATTTTGGATGCAAATGATTAACTTTTTTCTGTAGAGCACTAAAAGAAAATTGCCTAGTTGCCACTGTTGTAAAGTGGGTTCAGACTAATGCAGGCAGTAATATATAAACTATTTTAAAATAAAGGTACCACATAATGACTTATGATCTAGACTATAACTAACAATTTTCAAATACTTCAGCCCTAACTGGATTTAGTTAACTTTTCAACATTTCCAAACTCTAATCCTAGTATCTGACAGACTGAAACTGAGCAAAATTCTCCAAAATCTCTATTAATCCCTTTCTACATGCATTATTATAGTTATCAAAATCAACTGAATTTCATCACCTCTTGATCAGTTTCCTTAGTTGTTGGATAAATTCACTGAACTGAAATAACCCCTAAATATTTAATGCTTTACAATTTTAACTACTGCTAAAGTTATCAACAAAAATATAAATAAAACAATTAAAAACCTAAACAAAACTGTATAGTGATAAAGAGGAATTAATATCATATTGAATGGTAGAAAAATCAGTCCCTACTAAACCACAGTGAGAAAAAAAAAAGAGGGGGGTCAGGGGAACAAGGCTCAAAAAAATGTGAATCATCATTAAATAATGTTATGTAATTCATAATATGAATAACACAATGATAATTTCTTTGTTCAGTAACAATTTCTAGATGTAAAGAATAAAATATATTAATGACATGATCTACTAGTTTTTTATGCAAGCTTAGCATTAATTTGCTTGTCCAGCATTTCTTAATAATAGCTGCATTCAAGTTATAACTGTGAATTATACCACTTATTTAAAATAAAATCTGAACACTCAACCAGAATTATTTAACTGTCTATAAAGTTCTAAGTAGCTCAATATAAAAGAGGTTGATCCTTGAAAAGGAAACTGTATTCTACTTAATATTTAAAGAAGTAGTTTTAATCTGAAAATATCATTATATGTGATCAGTAAGGCTGGATGATTACTATATTTTAACCTTGTGAAGTTTGCGATCTCCTCTCTCAGATGGATCTTCTATTTCAGAATAGGAATAAAATCCAGGAAATGGTGTAAGAGGATTAATCTTTGGCCTGTAGGAACCAGAGAAAGCACCCATCAAGCTGCTGATACTCCGGAGGGAAGAAATGACTTGTGGGGGAAGGCTCGGGTCCACCAGAAGATCTGACACCATATTGCGAGCTTCATTTAGCACTGAAAGATCAACTCCATTTCCACTTCCAGAATTCTAGAAATGTAAAAACAGTAGAATTACGTATTCGTGTCACAAAAAGCTTAACTTTAAGCTCTTCTTTAAATCAAAGTATATGTGATGAAAGATAATTTAATCCTAATATAAATCTCTATCCATTTGGACAGACATAAATGGCATACATCAAATGAAATAAATCTAATTTAAAATTTTTATGTATTCTATAATAGATTCTGTGTTTCTTTTTATTACTTAGTTCATAGTTAATGGTATTCATTACTGACTTATTAATTTTATAAGTAGTATAGAACTTCAACTATAAGGTCTATAATTTGAGTATTTCATTAATTTACTGACGATTTCCTTTCTATTATGTCAAATTTTCTTTTAAATGCATAAATCATTAACTTTACTTAGAGACACTGTAGCATATTGACAAGGGTTTGCGGCAAAGCCACCTGAGTTTGAAATCTAAATATTAAGCCTAATTCTGTGATCCAAACAACTGTATTAACACTTGAACATTTTAGTTTCTTCAATGTAAAATGGAATAAGAATCTACTTTAAGGGTTGCTATGAGAAATATGATAGCTGTAAAGTATGTAAGGCAGTGTGCAGTCCATATATTTAACATGCAATAAATAGTACTATTACTATCAGTATTATGGGAACGTAAAGTAAAAATACAGAAAAATGGTGTAACAGTTCAAAAGAGACAGAAATAGGTTCAATATAAATGATTAGCAGAAACAGCAAAGATGTGATTTTTGAGCTGGACTCTAAAAATGTAGCAAGATTTTATTTATAAATATTAGGAAAAAATTTTTTACAATAAAACTAAAGAAAAACAACTGGGAAAACTCATTCCATAATAAGGAAAGAGCAAATAAATGTACAAAATAATGAAATAGGAATGTATATGGAATATAAAATTGTCCAGAAACAGGCTATGTAAAGAAAGAAGGCAATGAAAAATCAGATTGGAAAGGCACCAAATGTTTGAGAGCAATGAGTTCCAAGTTGAGTTATTTCTTAAATAGGAGGCCTATAGCAGCCTTAAAAGAAAAAATGGAGCAAGGATAGGGAAGAGAAAGTAATGAAAAATGACATTTTGGAGAGGATAATGGGGGAATGCCTTAATTAGTGGGCACCATTTATATCCAGACTTGGCAGGTATGAGAAACAAGCATTCTAGGCAAAGAGATTTAGAAAATGCAAAGATCTAGAAGATAATTCGACTTGCTTGAGGAATAACATAGAGGCCAGTGCATCTGGAACACAGTAAATGAAAGAGAAAGTAGAAGATGATTCTCAGAGAAATAAAAAGGAAATAAGGCTATGTGAGTTCTTTTTCATCCAGGTCAAGGTCTTCAATTTTTATGTTAAGGAAGATACAGAGTAGTAAGACATGATATACTTTATACCAGATCTAATTAAACACTCAAATTATTTATTATAATTTTAAAAGTTAAACTTAAATGTCTATTCTTATTGTCTTATATTGAGCAAAATCCTTGTGACTGTAACTTTAAGGCCAAATTTCAACATGGATATTAGTAATTAGTGCTATTCCATTTACCTGGTAATGAGGCTTATACCACTGCTTTAGGTCCCAATCCCAAAGAATCATCTGGGGGAAAAAATCCATTTAATTAAAGTTAGAAATAAGTAACACAAACTGCAATTTTTCAATTATAGATACCTAAAATAGCTTTACTGCATGGGGTGTACCAGGGAGGTAAGAAGAAAAATACACTTTGGACAGAGTATTTCATTACTTTATACAAATATAAATCAAATTTAAAATCCAGTAAAGTCACTAAAATACTACATGACTTTCAAAAATTTATTGCCACAAAAAGTAAAGTTCAAAATCACATCTAATCACTAAAAATGCAAGAAAAAAAATCTTTCTATGAGCTCATTATTCATCATTTTAAAATCAGTGTCAGTTGGTGGAGCTATTTCCTTACCAATAAGACACTTCAATAAAAAGTACTTTAAAAGCTGTGATCTTTGGAGTAGGTTATATACAAAGGAATTTATAAGAAGCAACATATACATCATTTAATATTCAGAAAATCATTGATTGTACACCCACTGATCTCTTTTCTGGACTATCCATGACAGTATCTTAGCCCTAGGACTAATTCTGTCCTGCTTTCTCCCAAGGAGTCTTTCAGAGTACTTCCCAAAACAATGTAAGTAATCGCTATATTCAAGCAGATAAAATTAACTTTAATAATCTACAATTGCCACTAACCATTAATCATAAATTTCATTTACTCACTTAGTAGGTCTCTTCCTTTTTATTTAAATAATTCACTTTGATTGCTATTTTTTCTCATTTTCAATCCTAACCTTGAATATAGGCCTATATAATTTGTGATATAATAATATAATTTCTCCACACTATACTATCTGTGCTGTTTCTTGTCCTTGGTCTTATGTCTTTCGGTAGCAAAAATCCAAAAGTTTTACCTATTTGGTCATTTGTTTGGTTTTTTATTAGGAGTTGGCAAAACTATTTCTGTAAAAGGACTTTGCAAGTCACATAAAGTCTTATTGTTTTTCATTTTTCTTTTACAACTCTTTTAAACATGTAAAAAAAAATCCAAAAACAGACTGTTGACAAAATCTTGTCAATGGACTTTTATTTGCTGAGTCCTACTTTACACCCACCATTCATCACATCTTCTGGTCAACATACTTACAGAAAATAATCTTTCTTGCCAATGAAAAGGAATCTAGTTTTCCCCCAAAAAATATCCAGATAATACTTCACCTACTTAGAAAATTCATGGATTGATGCCCATGAAATGTTACACTGTAGTTACATACAAAGTATATCATATATTTTAGTAGACTCATTACACTTATTGACCATTTTATATAGCCCTAAGTGAGGCCCTGATATAATTATTTTAGGTTGCAGAAGCATAAAATTTAGATTCTAGTAATTAACACAGCTTAAGATATTAATAGCTTCCTAAAAAGCTCAATTAATAACCTAAAATTCCAAAGATTCTTTTATACTTGATATTATTGTGATCCATTTACTACACTTGATTATACAATCTTTTAGATTCCAGTACAGTATTTTATCTCTGTCCTTATATTTAGCCTGTTAAAGTTTCTTTGGAGATTGAGAATATCAACTAGCTTATTCATCACTCCTCCTATCATCATGACATTTGTAATTAGTTATATTTTATGTTGAATAATGAAAGCTCAGTGTCATATGATAACTAAAAATTGCCTATGAATTCAATAATGTGCATTCTGAATACAAATTTGCCAAACTGCACTATTACAATGTCTACCTCTGTATTTCTTCCACAAGGATACCCTTAAACAAACGCCTATACCTCATTTCTCCAATTCATTCACCTAAACAGAAGTTGATTTTGCTAAATCAAGTATGCTTCCATCAGGACAGTTTAACACTCAGTATGTCTTTTTCACCACTTCATTTACCTATACTATTAAATTGACATCATCTCTTCAGATATTTTCACACTATTGCCAAGAGCTGTACCTATATTCATATCTAGCAGTCCCAATAAGATACCATAACTCCAAGTAGCTGAAAATTGGTTCTTTGGTCCAAACTATCCTAAAAATTGAAATAGCATGCAGCCCTCCAAACATCACAATACCTAAAAGATATACCATCCATAAAAAAATAACATCACAGAGAAGGGAATAATTAGGAAAAGGATGTCTAGAGAGGTTTCTGGACAAGGGAGGAAGGTTATACAGAAGAGTAAGCTGAGAAATACTAGTGTAGAGTAATTCTGCTGCTTGCCTATAAAAGCAACCCTATCTTAGCTTACATTCTGAGGATGTTCCCTAATGCATTTAGACAATTTCAAGGCTGCCTACTCAGAAGCTGCTACTAACATGAAAATGCATACAATATCTCAACTATAATCTTAAAACTACACAAAAATGTACCATATGCAAGACTTTTACTCTCCACTTACTCTTTTTAGATCTCTCTACTGTAGCATTTTCTATTGCAGACAACCATGCTCAATAAATTCACCCTCCTGGGTTTTATTATCTTGATTTTTCTCCCAACTGTACTTGCTTGGCTTTGGATCAGCTCTTAAGACATAGCTCACCCTTATCTATAGCTACATTCCCTAGGATAAAAATTTTACCACCAAAAAGCTGCAGGTCTTGGGGTGAAATTCCAATTATATTAAGAATTAGAAATAATTCAGGTGTAGTGAACCACACTTGTAATCCTAGAACACAGGAAACTTGGGGAGAAGGATGGTCACAAGTTCAAGGGCAGCCTGAACCACACAGCCAGACCCTGTCTCAAAAGAGCTGAAAAGAATTAAAAGTAGATATAGTAAGCACTACAATAAGCTGGCAGACTGATTTCTATGTAATTAAAACAACTGGAATATTACTGATATTTTTTAAATCCTGCATAATTAGAAAATGAATCTCTCAGGAATTCTAGAGTTAGATATGTACCTAAGCAGTATTACTCAAAATGCAGTTCAGAAAATGACAACTATAAAGACTAAAGGTTTAGATCACATGTCACTAAAATGGCTGACTAGAGCAGACTGGCAAGATCTCCTCTATAAAACAAAGAACCAAAACTAGGAAAAACAAATATTTTCACTGAAGTATTTAAGAGTGAGTATTGGAATAGGATAGAAATTTTACAGAGCACAAATACTCAAGTAGGACTGAAAACAAAAGATAACTAACTATACAAGATCTACTATTTCACCTCTCCAGCCAAGAGCAACTCTGAACTGAGAGAGTTCGCATACAAAGGGGAAAGATAAGCAGAAGGCCCTCAATAGGTCCCTACTGGAGAAACCTTCATCTCTCAGTCCTTGGGTCCAATTTGAGCAAGCTGAGGAATATTTGCAGACATGCTACCTCAGAAAAAAAGCATAGACCATACTGTTCCACTTAAGCTACTGTTGCAGCACCATCTTGAGACTCTATTACCTTAGGATGCTGACAGCAGCCAAGGAGTCACCCCAAAACCTTGCCCATTCTTGTAAACCAGTCAGAAGCCCCTCCACTTGAAGAACAGGAAGTCATCAAGCAGGCCTATCCACTATCTAATATGAAGTAAGCTGGCAGATGTGCCCACCAATCTACAGCTAGGAAGCTGTAGTCAGGTAGCCCTTTTCACTATCAATAGCCTGAAGAAGACTAGACAGCCTTTGCTGAATGGCTCCGCCTTCCGATGGTCCCTAGAACCTCCCAGAAGCTCTGGATGACCTCTGGCAACTCCAAGAAGCAGCTTATTACACCTTTTACAGGCCCAAGAAGCAGCCAGGTACACTGATTTGAATGGTTTGGAATTCCACAGCCTAGAAAAGTAGATGAGGAGAACCACTCACTCACCCTTGCCCCCAGGAGATGGCCAAGCAGCCCTCCACAAGCAACTATAATCCCAAAATCCCTTGAAAGGACTCACACAGCCCTTGAACTGATAATTATTCCATCTAGACCTGCCAGTATGGCCTAACCCCCAAGTAACTCCAGGCATTGACAATAACCCCAACTTCCTTACCATACATGCTATGATATACTTGCCTAGGCTGATCAGAGTGGCCCTAATGTCATACAACCTGTGGAAACGACAAGCATCACATATCCACAGCCATGTGTGCTATACTATATCCAGAGCCAATGGCCAAGCCACAGGCCTAAGAGAGCTGCATCCCAGCTAGTGAATACCACAAATCCCTGAAGCTTAGATCACTCCAACACACACACAGCCATGACCAATATTAATCATAACTGAATAAGCCATACAGACACTACTGCACCACCCCGGAACCAAAACCAACAGCCTACCTACACCCTGGGATGTATATGCCCGGGAAAACCTTTTACTATCTAAAATTGGGAGAAGCATCTGACCTGCAGGATGGGGAAGCAGTAACATGGGGACACAAAAAACAAGGTAATATAATGGATGCCTCCACAGGAACACAAAGGTTCTAATAACAGACCCCAGAGAAAAGAAAATTGCCCCCCCAAAAAAGTATCCAGGAATAAATTAGCCAAAAAAGTGAGTGATGTCTATAATAAAAATTTTAAAAAATGGGACCATATCCCATATTCACAGAAGTACTGCCATTAAAATGTCCATACTACCCAAAACAATACAGGCTATAGAACCAATGAAATCTCCATCAAAATATCAATGATATTCCAATCCTAAGATTTATCAGGAATCACAAAAGACTGCAAATGGCAAAGATATCTTAAAGAAAAACAAAACAACAAAAATCTGTAAGCATCAACATACCTGACTGTGAAATTGTATTAAACAACAATGTCATATGCCAATGGGAAAAAAAATAGTGAACTAACTCAGGCATAAATGCATACATCTAAAGCCAAAAATAGATACTGGAGAAAGGACAACTTCTTTAACAGATAGTGCTAATAATGCTAGAAATCCATATGCAAAAGAATGAAACTAGACCCATTACCTTACATAATGAATAAAAATCAACTCAAAATGGATCAAAAGCTTAAACGATACCTGAAATAAAACCACTAAAAGAGAATGGAGAAAACCTTTAAAACACTGGTTCAGGCAATGATTTCTTTTAAAAAAGATTCAAAACACACAACAAAAGCATGTATAGGTGAAAGGAATCATATCAAATTAAAAGGCTTACATAATAAAGATAACTATCAACATACTAAAGAGATAATCTGC
>PVIR01028860.1:0-21607 GCA_004026965.1 Petromus typicus | reverse complement strand
ATTGTTAAAACAGATAAGTAAAAACAGAGTCTGACATTTGAGAGACTTTGAATCTCATGGGACAATGTTTCAGATTTTATAGAAAGACTATATCAAAAATTATTCATTTCAAATGAAAATGGAGATATCAGAGGCACCAAAACAGTTGGGATTCACACATGATTTCCATTGCAGTTACATTTTATCAGCTCTTAGGAGGCAGTTGTCAAAATAGTGTATTATACTGAAATCTCTAGTTTCTTTTACTAAATCACAGTAATAACATATACTTTATCTTTCCCACTTCTTTCTACATACATGCATAATGTTACACGTCCAAGGAGGCACTTTGCATATTTTTAGTGAATGACTTAGTGAATGAATGAATAAGTATGTGACTGAATAAACGAATCAACTTTCTAACCATCTTTGGACATCCTTTTTTTGCTTCCACTTCGTGCTTGGGACATCATCTTCTGAAAATATTCCTCAGTACTCTTTTCTCCTATCACAACTTTGAAAAAAAAAAAGTAGGAAGAAAGAAAAAAAAATATATACTATGTTCCCAGCTGTGAAAAAACTGTGTTTCTGAAGCACTTTCCAGAGAACACTGCTACAGATTTTTCTTGTGTAGCTGAGAAAAGTCAGAAATAATTCTCCGTGCACATATCTTTGTTACATTTTCCCAACAAAACTCACTTAGCTTCCTTGTTTGCCAGAGAATATGGTGGTCATGACACTGTCTTCAGTAAAGAACCAAAGTTGTAGACAGATAATTACTAACTGCTCTGAGTCATGGTTTCAAAAGTTAAATCTAGAAAGGTTTCGTGAGTCCTTGGATGAAAGAGAAGAATCCCAGCTTGTGATTGGTTAGTAGACATCTACCTTGATTTCCCTACAAATGCCTCATCGACTTTGTTCTAATCTCTTGGGTTACATGTAGTGCTGTCCTATAGAAGTTCCCTGTGCAACTCACTCTTTGCTTTTGACCCTTCCCTGTTCTCCCAGATGTTATCTCATTATGGGGCCAGACCACCATGACCTGCCCTTAAACTTCATTTAGAACCATCTGGAAAACTAACATCACCATGTACTGAAGGTTGTGACTTTCTACAAACTTGATATTAAAAAAAAATACTTTGGGGACAATATAAGATTTAAAAACAGAAAATGCAGACAAGATACAAGAATAGAGTATTTCATAGGAGTAACTTTCATTCTGGGAGCTGCAGCGACTGTTGTGCCTTCTGAGAAGGTCTATTTGCTTTTGTTTTATCCTGAATCTGATTATTTACATTTACATTAAGCAAAGTGTTTATTTTGCTTTACTTTGGTTTGACAAACTGTCCATGTCTCAATCAGCGTGTGAACTCTATATTAAAAAAAACACTTCATTTTAGCATTATCATTAAGGTACAAAAGATGCTTGGAATTTTAAATACAGGTGACATTGTCCATTTTTTAGAGACTTGAGTTGGTCTGTCCTTGTTGCTGTAGCATTTTTCCTGGTATTAATTAAGTTCATTTTAACATAATAAGAACCATTATTCCCCTGCCAATTAAAAAGTGAAATTATGATATTTCTGACATTGTTGTACCTATTCAGGAATATCACCTCTCTCTGAATGTGAGCATTTGTGAGTGGTCTCTGTTGGACAAGGAAGATTTTGTAAAAGGGAAGTTATTTTGCACGGTACATGATGGGTACACTCTCTTGCTTACCCTTCTGTACTGGAGTTACTGCCATGCTGCATGACAGCTGTTTATAACCTGTCCAGGTGGGAGTGATCGTTTAAATAAATCAATAAGTCAGTGAAACAATCTTTTTTTTTTTTTTCTTTAGACACGGTCTCACTTTGTAGTTCAGACTGGCCTTGAGCTCAGCCTCAAACACACATCATAGCAATCCTCCTGCCTCTGCCTCCCAAGTGCTGGGATTACAGATGTGAGCCACCATGCCTGGCACTGTGGTTTGTGGTACTGTTTGTCGCTGGGCATGAGTCTCCACGCCCACTATGGTATATGGTTACTGGGGGATTGAACCCAGGTTCTTGCACTTGTAAGACAGGCGCTGGAACCACTGAGCTAAATCCCCGGCCCGAAACTTACAATCTTTATATAATGAGTAGATGCCAAAAGGCTGGAACTTGTCTATTCTACCTGCCAGATTGAGAGATGATTCTAGGCTTTTCTCTTTACATTTCTGGTAGCAGAAACTGGGTCTCCAATTTTCAGAAGTTGAGCCCAGCAAGCCCTAAATCAAGTCTACTCTTTAGCAGAGGATGAAAGTGTTTACAAAACCAACATGTTCATATAAATCAAATCAGGGGCTATTTAAACACTTAATAGAACCTAGGGTTTCTATTTTAAAGAACAAAATGTTTTCTGATGATACATTTGGGTTGTGAGTTAAAATAAATTCTGTAAAGCATGAAAACTGACTGTCATTTAATAAAAGAGAAAATTCTGCATAAGTATTTAGTCTATCTGAACATTTGTACTAAATGTCTTCACCTTTACATTTCTACAACTTACACACAATACTGTATTTGAGATGAATTCCATCTTTGCTAAACATTGGCACACAGTTTGATGCCTCAGTACAATGACCATGATATCTTCTAGTGGAGACCAGGGAATAATTCATAGTTTTCTCTGAATGTTGTCTGCACTGAAGGTAATATTTTTATATATTTGTATGCTAGCTTAAATTTAATTTCATTGAAATTATAGTTTGGGGTCTGAGGATTTAGCTCAAGTGGGGCCATGCCTACCCTGGAACCACAAAGGCCAGGGTTCAATCCCTGGTACTGCAAAAACAAACAAACAAAAAACAAAAACAAAACAAAACAAAAAAACCAAAAACAAACAAACAAACAAAAAAAGTATAGTTTGTGAGCAGTAAGCTACATTCTGTTGAAGGACTTTTATCTGTATTTAACTGATTGTTTAAAAAATATTTATATGTGGGAAATATAAGTTATACAAATATGAAAGTAAAACAGAAAAATGAAAGGTAGAATAAGAAGTCCCCTGTTCCCAGCATGTAGGAGACAGTAATGTGAACAGTTACCAACATACCATATGTAATAATTCTAAAATATAATGATAAATATAGAATGCATCTTCTAATTAAGAGAAGGAAAAAAGTATTTATTAATTCTCCAGCTATGTCTCCCACTCTGCATTTTATTTCTTCTATATTGTTTACTTTTCTCCCAAGCTGTCTTAATAAGCATGTTTTGTTCTCAATTTGGCTTAAAATAATTTACAAATCAAGAAATTCTCCATCTTACCCTTACATTCTAATTCTGTGGGTAGACATGACATTTTCAAATGATAGTCTCCATTCTTAACTTGTATGGTATGTGTAGGAAACAGTGAGTTCTGTGGAAGGACAAGTTTCTGTGTAGGCAGAAGTGCATGCTTTCACATTTTCCTCAAGGGATGATGGCTGCAGTACATTTGATTTTCTGTACATCTGCATGATGTTAAACAGCAGGGAAGACCACTTAGGAACAGTAGCCCGGTCTTTTTACTTAATATCAAGATAATATGGAAAGTGGTTTTTGAGCTATTGGCTAATTCTACTTGTGTTTCTTTATCATGGTGGTCAATAAAGTCTCAGTTGGAAAAAGGATTGAAGTTAGCCATCTAAGTTAATTAAAATTGTATGTGGAAAATAAATCAACAATAAAACAAAGCAAGACTGAGTGAAAGTTAACCTTACTTCTTTCCTTCTTAAAATCTGGAGAACGTTCTTCATTCTCAGGATGGTGATTGAGATGAGGGAACACTGTGCAAAGACAGGTGTAGTAGCTTCCTGCAAAACTGTCTGCACAGTACATGGAGGTATTGCATTGATGACTCTTGGAAAGCTGTTATTTTCCCCCAGCAATTGTGGTTTCATGAAACAGTATTTTACTCAAACATAGATAAATCCTTCTTTTCATCAGTAGACAAGTCAAGATATTTAAGATATTAATTTATTGAAAATCTTGAATGTTTTAATCAATAAAACTCATTTAAAGATCAGCACAGATAAGAAGACAATCTGGACCAACCATAAGTTGTATCTGTTTGACAAACTGTACAGTTGCAGAGAATTAGCTCTTTAGCATATGAAGAAGTGAATACTTATTATTAAACTTGATGTTCTTTGTGAACAACTACAATCTGCTTTCTAAGAAGAGTAAAGACGTGAAACTGAGTTTTCTACTGTGCTCTGCTCATATGTGAAAAGTGCATAAACTTTACAGCCTACAATAGGTGTAGTCCCTTCTCCTCTCTCTAAACTTGACAATTGCTTTATCTTTTTTTGAATCTCAGTTTAATTGTCTGTAATATGAGGATATTCTTAACCAGCATGCCAGATGTGTTGAGAATTAATTACATTAACATGTGAAACCTTACTAGGAGATGTAAGAATATAATTACTACAGTTTTTTTTTTTCTTTTTTATTGGGAAAGGAATATAATTGCCCATATTGATCACTACATGACTCATAGTAGTAGGCAAAAAGAATCAGCATAAAATTTATTTTTCCTCTTGAGGTTATATTTAAAAGGAATAGTGAGTTTATGAAGATAACTTGAAAGCTTGACTTTCGTTTCTCTATTATTAGTGAAAAATGTAAAGTAGTTCACCTCTTGTCATAATTACCATTGAATATTAGAGACTCTCAGAAGGATAGAGGCTTGATAAATACAGACACAGGTGCTCTCAAACTCTGATCATACGATGCCCTGTGCCACTTTGGGACACTGCCAACAAGAAGGTCATCAGTAGAGTTGAGACAAAATCGACACCATGTTGTGCAACCTGGGAAGAGAAGCTCTGTCAAAGCCACAGTGGTTGGCTAAATGAGGGTACCGGTTAGGGACTGGACATATGACTTACAGGGAGCCAATTTAAACCTTATTTAGAGATTTCTTAAGATGGACTTTTGTGTAGGTGATAATAGATGGAGAAACTAACTTTATGGAATTATAAAGTATGAGGGTCAAAACTGAAGTGAAATGCTACCTGCTGAGTGCAATGGAAAATGTATGGTAAAAAGTTGTTTGTGAAGTGCTAAAGTAAACCAAGATATTTCCAGAACATATGCCATCTCCCGAATTCCAATGAGATCACAGCTCATCTGAATAAAATGCCTACCTCAAGGGTTTGGGCTAAAGAATCTCTCAGATGTAGAGAACTTTGCCAATTACTCACAATGTGCATAATCCTCCCAGACAGTCTTTCACCATTATTCTTGTCTTTAAATTGGATTTTTTTCTCTCTGAATTGGGTAACATATCCTATCATATCAAGTTATAAAAATTTCTTCTGACTCTTATTTTTTAAAATTTGTGATAAAATTTATACGTTCAAAGTCACTAAGCTTTTGTATCACCATCCAAGGAAATTTATAAATAATTGATGATAAACTAAGAAGCAATGTAAATACAATGATACTTCGGTTCACGATGCTTTTGTTTGCCAATCATTTGGCTCAGAAATGAAAGTCTTTGATGAGATCTTTCTGTTTGCAAACTCTCCATATGGTGACAAATGCACCCACAGCTATCTTTCCCACAAAAACACAAAAGTGGCCATCTTTTCCAAAATTATAGAACAGATTAAATACATAAACCAAAGTACCACTATCTTAGCAATATTCATCTCAAATAGAGAAATGCACCTAGTTTCTATGAAATTTCCTTTGAGCCTTGCTTTACACCTTACTTTATTTTTTTAGTGATTCATAATTAGAGTTCCTGTAAATGACCCGTCAGTTAGGAATATTTCTTAAACTTCTTGAATTTTAAGGAAGTGTATTCTGGTTGCATAGTAATGTGTGATTGGGCATTAAAGTATGTTTAAAAGGATAAACTCTGATCAGAAACACCTGGCACACTTATAGGGTCCTATGTATATGGCATCATTTGATATTTGGTGAGGTGGAACTAATCATAATGAATTTGTGTGTATTCATCAATTTCTTAATGTGTGTACTGCTTTGTAATCTAGTCTGTATTGAAAAATACAGTTTATTTAAGGAGTCAGTATCTACTGAGAGGAGTTATGCTTTCTGACCACTGATTTTGCAAGGTTTCCATATAAGTTTCTCATGATATAGTGGGTGAAATATTGAAAAGTCTAGGGAGATTATATGTAATATATGTTATATTAAATATAAAACCACAAACATGTATATCCTTATAGTTATGGTTATATGCACTGTCTCAGAATCTGCATACTAAAGAAGGTTGTTAAAATATCAGAATTGTACAGTTTTGAAAGTTTGCTGATATATTTTTATATCACATATTAATAATATCTTTCAGGCTTTTGAGTAGCTTCACTTATCAAAAATATAGATCAGGGCCAGGGATTTAGCTCAGTGGTTCTGGCACCTGCCTTGCAAATGCAGGAACCTAGGTTCAGTCCCTGATAACCACATACAACAATGTTGGGTGTGGAGACTCATGCTCATCAGTGATCAGTACCACATGCCACAGTGCTGGGCATGGTGGCTCACACCTGTAATCCCAGCACTTGGGAGGCAGAGGCAGGAGGATTTCTGTGAGTTCAAGGCTGAGCTCAGGACCAAGTCTGAATTACAAAGTGAGATCCTGTCTCAAAAGGAGACCCTCATATTTATAAGGGTCCTACTATTTATTATTTATCCATAGTAAACACTTAAAGGATGCCTTCTGTTTAGTTTCCACAGTTATTGCTATTTCAGCTTTTTTTTACCTTTGAAATTACATATGACAACCAGAAAAAAACATGTCTATAAAGTTATTAAATATCTGTCATTTATATTCTGTATTTCATTTTTTAACATTACAAAGTAGTTTTCTTGAAAAGTAGGTGTCACTGAACTGGTCTGCATAAAGAATAGGCCTACTTACTCTAAACAGTAAAATATATGAAAAAAATCTTGTTTCATGCACTGGTTGTCCAGTATCTGAGTTAAAAGGGTAATTCCATGCACTTAGCCTAAAGTTCCCAAAGCAGTTTCTCCCCCTTTTTACAAATTTTCTCTGCTCCAAACACTTCATTATGTCCTCATTTTATTTTTTATTTTAATATCTTTATTGAACATAAGACTTTGCTATACACCAACGCAGACACTTTGAAAGTTGGAAGGGTGTAAATAATTCACACATGAAAGGCTACAGAAAGCCATTGTTTATAAATGCTATATGGGCTTTATCAATTATTAGATCACAGAACGGCATAGCTTTGCTGAATTGTTAAAGTTATATTTCAGTGTGTCTCTGTAACATTTGTTCCATTTTATAATCAATTTAATAATTTTATTTTAATATAATTGTACATTAGACATTGTGTGGAGATGTTGTTATGTTTCGTATAAGATCATATTCCCTTTATCAAACCAAGACTTTGAAACAAGCTTTTTCATTTCATATTTTTTAAATTAATGAAGATTTTCTTTTTTAAATGTTCACTTAAAAATAAAATTCTACACATGGTATACAAGATGACATCTTAGTGCAAAAAGCACCTTATAAATCAACTGTGAACCCAGCACAGGTTTATATGTTTAGCCCTCAAGTAAAATAGATTTTAACCATAAAGATCTGATGATAGGTCTAAAGAAAGTCAAATATGTGAAAGTTATCATCCTCCATTCCCTTCAAATCTCCTTTTTTGAAAACTTATAGAAATAGTTGCAAGAGAATGGAAGTACATATTTATTTATATGAGGTAAAATTTTTAATATAAGTAAATTATCAAAAATATTCTTAAGAATCAACTTTTCAGTATCTGAATGGCAAGAAGCATTTTTGAAGTCTGTTTGATTTCTTATATCCATATTTAAGTAGCTATTTGAATTATTTTTATTCGTGCTCTTAAACCCATACATTTTAGGGTACACTTTAAATTAAAATACCCCTCAGGTGTAAGGTGTCATCAAGGTGCAATTTCAATGCAGTATGAAAATGGAGAAAAGTGCTGTTTCTGTCAATTAATTGTCAAAAGAAAGTTTGAATATATTTTACAATGAGATTTGAATAAAAATAGCTTCAAGTATATTTATGATGGGTTACTCTTACAAAAGTAAGAGACTGAAGGGTAAAGGAAGATATAAAACATAAAACAAACTTTAATAGTGGTTGCTACTCATATTATAATTACAAAGACACCTATTACTCCATCTCACTTTTTACAAAGCAATGATTTGTCATACTATATATTCAACTTCAGGCTTATCATTATTGTTTATGCTTTGTTGGAACTCTAAAATGTGTCATTGTGTTATACAACATCTGCCTATCATTGATTTTCAAGCTAGTGGAAGTTAATGTTACGTACTGGCAGTACCATGGAGGCAACATCCACATCCACCTGCCAAATTGCCATTCTCTAACTTATGAGGGTTTTGTAGATAAGTCCTTCTAAACTTTAAATCCATGGATTTTTTTTATAGATTTACATTGCCATACAGATTTTCTAAAGTATACTACTGGGAATAGAAGATCATTAATATTTAAATGTGTCATTATTTCTGTAGTACTCTAGAAGAATAAATTTAATATATTATTATGATTGAACATATTTAATAAATTATGGTATATAAAAAATTTGTAAGGTACATTAAAAATGACCATCTGCAGAGTCAAAAGTGAGGAATACAAAAAAGCTACCTGTACACTGGAGAAGCAAGAGAACGGAGCCAAAATTTGGAGGCCTTGAGCCTACTATGGTCTCATGGGAATCTGTATTAGGAAGCTGACAGGTCTGAATCTGAAGACTGTAAACCTGGCAACAGAGGTCTAAAGGTGATGTCAAACCAGATCAGACTGGATGAACCCAGATAAAACCAGTTCAGATTGGTTCAAACGAGCTCAAATCGGGTGAGGCTAGTTCAGGCCACGTGAAACAAGTTCAGACTATTTCATATCCATTCAAACTGGATCAGAGCATTCAAACAAAGTGTAATCACTTCCGACTGGATCATACCAGTTTACACTGGCTCAGTGTGGATAAAGCCAGGTCAAAGTGGGTCAGACTGGTTTAATCTGGTTTAAACCAATTCGGACTAGCCTAAACCAGATGAAAGCAGATCAATTTAGCTCAAACAAGATAGAACTAGTATAGAACACATCAAGTCATTTCAAACCAGATCAGACTGATTCAGACCAGCTGAAAACAGTTCAGACTGGATCAGATAGGTTTAAAACAGGTAAAATCAGTTCAGACCAGATCATTACTATTCAAATTGAATCAGGTCAGATGAAACCACTCAAACCAGATCAGGCTGGATCAAACAGGATTCAAGAAGTTCAGACTGGTGCAAACTGTATGAAACTAGTTCATACCATCTCTAACTGTTTCAGGTTGGATCTGACCAGATGAAGCCAGCTCTAGCCAGATGAAACTGGTTCAAACAGCCTGAAATCAGTTCAGAATGGTTCAAACCGGATGAAACCAGTTCAGAACAGATTACACGGCTTCAAACTGTGTCAGATCAGATGAAACACATTTAAACTTAATCAGGACATATCAAACCTCTTCAAACAGGATAAAACAAGTTCAAACTAGTTGCCAATCTTGGACCTGCCAGGACTTAATGTTTGCAAAACTGGATTTTTGGTCTTCTACTACTCCTTTTTAGAAAAGAAAATGTTTATCTTTTACTACAGTATTGGGAATATGCAATTTGATATTTTTAATAATGAAAATTTGATAGCTAAGAATTTATCTTCATTCTCAGTGGACACTATGGACTTGGGTTTTTGAAAAAATCCTGAAACTGTTGAGACTTTGGTTAGGTTATTACTGTGTTTGTCAGAACCATAATTTTATTGTATTAGGCAAAAACATGACCTTGTGTTTATCTGAAGATCAAGTGTGGTTTAAAAAGATATGTTTTGGATTTTTTTTTCCACTTTTAACCTGCCCCCCAGCTCCCCTTCTCCTTTGAGCATTTTCTATTTCACAGTATCCATGAGAGAAAAGAAAGAAACAAAATGAAGGTAAGAAAGAAAAAACTCACACAAAGCTAATCTCCATGGGAGGAAGGGTTGAAGGGAGTGCATGGTAATGGCAAAATTATGAATCAAGACATACCATATACAAGTAAAACTTGTCAGTGGTGGCTGTGATCATAAGATATACCTAAAATGTACCAGTAAATTCAATAAAATAAAATGTATTTGGCTGTTAAATTGACAAGGGATGGATTGTGGGATGGTGACTGTTAATCATGATTGTCAGTCTGACAGCATTAAGAAACATACTGCAGATCAGTGAATGCCATTTCTGGGTGAGTCTGTGTGAATATTATCTAGGATATTACAGCTGGCCCTTGGCATATTCCTACACATTTTGTAAGTTCTACTGATAAACTAGGTGAGGGTCAGTTATAGTTGGAAAAAATTGGAAGTTTCACATACTGTTATTTTTTTTTTTAATTTTTATTGGTACATTACATATACACATCATGATTGCACTCCATAATGGGGATTTGTACCAGTATAAGACACAACTTAATTCTCATTTTTTCTCATAGTACTACCCACCCTACCGCCCCCCATATACATAAAATTAGTTTCCTTACTTTTTGTTATAATCTCATTATTTTCTCCCCTTCACCCTATTTTACTTTGAGAATTTTCTATTTCACAGTATATAACATACAATTCTAGGACTCATTTACATCTTTATTTTCTCATACCGGAGAAAAGATGCAATATGTTTACCTATCTGTTCCCTATTTATTTGACTTATGAGCATATCCTCAAGGTATGTCCATTTAAGTATAAAGGATTCAAACATATCATTTTTTATGGCAGAGTAGTACTCCATTCTGTAGAAGAACCACAGCTTTTTTATCCAGTCTCCAGTTGATGGACACTTGGTTTGTTTCCAAGATGTATCAATCACAAATTGGGCTGCTATAAACATGGGTTCACATATGTCATTGTGATATGAGTCTTTTAATTCCTTTGTGTATATACCTAGCAGGGCAATGGCCAGGTCAAATGGGACCTCCAACCCTAGCTTTTTGAGGAATCTCCAAATTGATCTCCACAGGGGTTGTACAAGTCTACACTCCCACCAACAGTGGAGAAGGATTCCTTCTTCTCCACAGCCTCGTCAACATTTGCCGTTGGCTGAATGTGAAATGGCAGCCATTCTATGTGGGGTGAGATGAAATCTCAGTGTTGTTTTCATCTGCATCTCTCGAATGACTGATGATGTTGAGCATTTCTTCATATGCTTCTTAGCTGCTCTTACTTCTTCCTCTGAAAAATATCTGTGTTGGATGCACATACTGTTCTTAAGCAAGAAGGGCCAAGCTGCGGTGTCACTTGGATTGTGGTTTTTCCTGGATCGCAGGGTTGAGACATCTAAATGAAACTTGAAGTTGATCTTAGGTCTCCTGAGAACAAGTTCACACCAAGCAAATGGGGAAAGCCTTTAAAGAATTTAAAATAGTACATTATTGCCAGTTTTAGCTAGCATAGGATTTATGGTATTTCATGCCATCCTGGAGTTTATGAACAAACATCAACTTTCTCATTTAAATTATATTTAGCAGCTCTTTTCTTCTACTTCTGTAATATTAATAATAATCATTATAATTTTATTTGTAGAATGTTAAAGCATTTTAAAAAATAATTTCAATGTCTAGATTCTATGAAAATTCAGGATATTAATAATATGGTAGTCAGTGAAAAATCCTGGATTTTACTGTAAATGTGGGGATTGGATCTGTATTTTATAGTTGACTTAAAACAAATAAATTTCACATACAAAAAAATTAAATCACTTCACACAGTCACAGTATTTAACTAGTTGAAAACTATACTAGTTGAAAACTATACTAGTTGAAACATTCTCATCTGACACATTTAATCTTTGTTAATTAATTTTGAATAAAATCTTAGAAAATTTTGTCTTAAGGACTATCACATGAGAAAATCCCTATTATTTGTTTTCATAATATGCATACTGACTGCTGCTAAACTCTAACTGGAAATCTATGGAAAGGAATTCTTAAATCAAAGATAAAATGACCTGGTATGATTTGTGCTTGTGACAATCTAACCCAAAGTTCCACTCCATTGGTTTGAAAAATCAAACTTTGATAGTATTTGGAAATCAGAAAACACTTATCTAGGAAAGAAATCACATATGGGAAACATTAATATTATTAGTTAAAAATATTAGTTAAGAAACCATTTGAAGCACTTTGTTTTGAAATGGAATTATGCGAATTTATCACTGAATATATAGTTCCAAGGAAATGCTGGTAAAAAGAAGAGTAAATCTTTGCTTCACCACTATGCAAAATATGTCTGAATTCATTGTGTTGCAAATATTGTAGTTCAATATTCCATCTGGAAGACAAGGAGAGTTGAAATGCCCATTACTCACTTCTTCTTCATCACCAACATAATTATTAAATGTTCACAGCATACAGGTTCCAGGTAATTCAGTTTTCACACATAACAAGATTCTCAAAATACCAGCTAATGATCAAGATAATGATGTGATAGTAAAAATAGGTCAAAGGTAAAACTTGTTTTAATCAATTGCTTCTCAAAAATACATTTAAAACTTGTACTTAAATGGGTGTACCTTGAGGATATCCTCATAAGTGAAATAAGTAGGTCACAGATGTGTAAATATCGCATCTTTTCTCTGGTATGAGAAAATGAAGATGTAAATGAGTTCTAGAATGTATATTATATATTGTGAAATAGAAAATACTCAAAGCGAAATGAGGTGAAGAGGTAAATAATGAAGGGGAAATAATGAGATTATAACAAAAAAGAAGGGAAACAAAGCTTATGTATATAGGGGACGGGGGTGGTTGGGTAGGGCTATGGAAAAATGAGAATTAAGTTGTGTCATATGCTGGTACAAATCCTCACTGTTGAGTGCAATCATGATATGTATATGTAATGTATCAATAAAGATTTCAATTAAAAAAAAACTCATATAGCATTTACAACATTTATTCTCAACATTAGAATAATTTATTCTGTTTATACCACATGCCTGTGTTATAACTCATATGAATTTCAGAAAAGATATAAACAGAAAGGAAAAATAATTTTTTCAAAATGTCTAGATTCAATATCCTTTTTACAAAACAGAGGATTTAGCAGTTTAAGAAGCTCAATTTTTATGTTACTCCAGCCAAAACACTTTAGAAAGCTAAAATAGATTAGGCTAAATGGAGAAACCTTTTTCTTGAGCAGGGTTTTCCTGAAAGGTCTTCGATTTTCCTCCTTTTCTCTTTCCTTCTTGAAGTGTTAAACCCTGTTTTAGCTTTCACTAGCTTAGGCCCAAGTATCTTAGCTATTGTACCAGAAGCAATGAACACAGGATTGGCAATAGTGTCTGGTCCCGAAGTGGATTGGGTAAACCTGAGGAGTTGGATGCTACTAGTAGCCCCAGTGACGATTTGCAGAGGAGGAAAAGAGCATGATGGAGTAGGCTTGACCTGTCAGCTTCACAGAATGGAAAGGAAGATGAGCTTTACACTCACTTTCTAGTCAGAGACATGGACTCCTCCTGTCCAGTTCCAGTTAAAGCCATGCAATTTTTTTTTTGAGACAGGGTCTCGCTTTGTAGTTCAGGATGGTCCTGAGATCACTATGTAGCCCAGGTGAGTCTAGAACTCACAGAAATCCTCCTGCCTCTGCCTCCTGAGTGCTGAGATTATAGGCATGAACTACCAAGCCTGGCAAAGCCATGGAATTTAAGGGACATGTGTCATATTTGGCTTTTCACTCTTAAATATCTTTAGAAAGATATAAACAGATGAGAAGACTAGCTGAGATCTTTGAATAAACTACTTGATAGGCAACAAATCTTATTTTGTAGATTCTATAATAGATCAGACATGTTAAAATTAATTTAGGGCAGGGATTCAGCTCAATGATACCGGTGCCTGTCTTGCAAGCACAAGGGCCTGGGTTTGATCCCCATAACCACATATAACAATAACAGGCCTGGTGGCTCATGCCTGTAGTTCAAGACTGAGCTCAGAGCTAGCCTGAATTACAAAGTAAGATCCTGTCTCAAAAAAAAAAAAAAAAAAAAAGAATCAATTTGCTTTCACAGCAAGAAGGAGACATGGTTTTCATAACCGCAAGCCCTGAGCTCATTTAGCAGCTTCATACACTCTCCCCCAGAGGCCAGGTGTGCTGAACAGCATGTTGTGCAGTCCTTTGCAGAACCTAGCATCCCATCCCTCCAGCTGCAAGGCGTGTTATGACTAATAGCTCACAGCCACCTCCCTCAGTAAATTGACCTCAGTGGAAGCTACCTTGGTGGCACATCCATAGGATGGTCAAGGAATGATATACGAAGGCCTGGTTCCTTGCTGCAGTTCAGAACAAAGCTGATTGACACTTTATCTTAGAAAACACACTGTGACTGGCTGAAGATTTGGTTGCAAGTGAAGCAGAGTGAGAAGCTAAGGCATAATAATAATGTTTTCTCATTTCCTTATAGCTAGTATTCCCTACAGTGTGATATCACTATACTGGCTCTTTTTTCTATATAATATAACATACTAGACACCTAAATTCCATGAAGAACAGTTAAAAATATGACAAGATGGGAGTTTTTACAGTATTTATTGATACTTATTTCATCTTTATCTAGATCAAATAATCAAAATTAGTAAGTTATTAAACCAAAATGGCTTGCACTTTGGAGTATACAATAACAAAAAAACAACTTTACCTTTTGTAATTAAATCAGAATATCATGCTTAACAATTCCCAGAAAAGATATATAGCAGAATTATTTTGTTTAAATTGATAATGCCTTTTTGCTTGATAGGTAGCCTACATTTGATGACAGTTTTTCAAAATCATAGTCATGATGGATTTTTTTAAATTTTTTCTTTTCAGACATCCATTAATCATCTTGATTTTTTTCAAAGTTTATCCTTTTGTTCTCCCTCTATATTTATGGGATTTAATTTTATCTTTCTCAATCAAGCAGATCAGAGATTGAGAACTGAAAAAGTTCTTGAAATCCATTTCCTACAAACAAATCCATTTCCTGGCTTTGTGAATGAGGGAAAAGAATTGTTGATATTTACAAATGCCTGATGTGATGTGCTGTCCGCTCATTGTCCATCCTTCCTCCAGTTTGGATCCAGCTGCACTGGCTGGTGGAGCTGCCAAGCACATTCTTACTTCTGCACTTTCTCTTGCTGGAATGCTGAACTGTCATTGGCCACTTGACTATCGAGTCACATTAATCATGGTTTTCAACCTATTGTGACGCTGACATTCATGTCAGATCTGTTTGCTGTTTGTCCATTTGATTTCTTCTTGTCTATGCTAGTGATGCTGAACCTTTTAGAGCTTTAAATGATACAAATAACCCATGGCAGCATGCCTGCTAAAGTTTGTACACCACTGTTCAATATTATCCTTCTTTTTTCTCCTTTTTGATACAAACCATATGTGAATCCTTAGAATCAGTCTAGCCATGTGAACATGTCACAGAGCAAGAGAAACAGTAAATATTTGTGAAACAAATGAGTGAATGGGGTTGAGTGATTTGCCCAAAACTACAAACCTCATTGTGGTCACAGCTAAACAATGTAAGTCAAATCTTTTGAGTTCAGCATTTTGCCCCCTATAATGCATTACATACAGTGACTCACTCATATATATGGAAGAGTGTTATGAAAAAGGTCAACTTGTGATAGTCATGTAGGGGAACTTGGATATTAAGAGATTATCTATGCCTTGTCTATAGGTCTTCATTCACTGAGGCTCTTTGCACTTTC
Organism: Petromus typicus; assembly: GCA_004026965.1. Classification (NCBI taxonomy): domain Eukaryota; kingdom Metazoa; phylum Chordata; class Mammalia; order Rodentia; family Petromuridae; genus Petromus; species Petromus typicus. The sequence goes on along the minus strand of PVIR01028860.1, from coordinate 5,840 downwards.
CAGCTCATCAAGGTCTGTTTTGTATGCCTCACTATTTCCTGATACTTTTCTCTGTTTGTTTTCACTTTACTTCATCAGTTAAAAGGGATAATTCACCTTTATGTACCATATACTTATCTTGCTTCTTTAAGCAGCACCTTAGGGGTTTAAACCTCAGATTGTTCAATCAGAATACTTAAATGTGGAACACTGAGTTTGTTTGCACCAACCCCATCTTTACAGTTCCTATTTGTCTTACTCTTGTTTTACCTAACTACTGAGAAGGAAAAGCCTACATTTAAACTGGTGAATAGGTGAATAGAACAAAATCTACAAGCTGAAAGATGGAAATTTAATTAATTCTCAGCTCAGGTTCATAAATGACAAACATAAATGTTGAAATGGCAAAATCCGGAGCTCCATATCTTTCTAGCTCATTGTTCTCACTCCACAAATTAAACCGACCAATGTAAAAATGCCAAATGCCCATTGAACCATTTCCAACTTAATAACATTTCTGCATGAATCCATTTGGACTTTTTTCCCTCAATCTGGCACATTTAATATCATTTCAAACCCAAGTGGTTTGATGATAAATGAAATGCAATGGCATTTCCAGGGTGCAAACTCTTCAAACTGGATCCAATTACCAAATTTGCAAAAGGTGTTTCAGCATGAAATAACTTGTCTTTGTCTGCTGTAATATTGAAAGCACCTGATGTGAGTGAGATGTTCTTTGAGTGCCTTTTCCCGTCCATCTTTCTTTTAATTTTCTTATTGGTATTTGTAGATAGGGCTATGTTAATAGGTATAGATGCCAAGTACAAAAATGGGTCCAACCTTTTGTTGCAGATGCACAGTCATAAGACTGAAGGTTAGTTTGGTCAGCACTTTCAAATTATACTTTGTGTAACTCTCATTTCATGAGCTGGTTGTAAATATTCCATGAAAAATTGAAACCGACCAAATAAAAATAGTTCTTTAAAATAAGTTAGGGAGATGCTGTGTACAGTGGTTGGAAGTGCATCCTGTATTTCAGCACAGAGCAGTCTTCAGGACATTCTGCAGGCAAGAAATTTTTGTTAAGGCATCTATTTCTGGGATATTTGTTGATCATCTTCAATTTTCTGAAATCAGAATGTGAAAAATATATTTTGACTTATGAGACAAGATCAGATATGTCAACACATATGCTAATTGCTTCCTTTTATACAACTGATGTATCATAGTTCATTGAAAAGAAATATTTGCACTGTGTCTTTTTTCTCTAAACATCTTTTTGGCTTATATCTTGTAGCCTGGGAAACTACTTTGAAGATAGCACTACACAGTGTAATAACTATTGTTATTCCTTTATTAGTTGATTATGAAAAATTTTTTGTTTTTCCATAACTTCACAAAATTAATTTAAAAACCCAATCACCAAACAAAATCTTTCAACATATTCCAAGTAGAGAGATACTTTTATGGAATCTTTTTAACACAGATGATAGGAAAGCTAATAAACATGGTACTATGAGGCAGACTAGAATTTAGCAATTCCACAAAGCTACTGTCAGTTGTTAGTAACAGTTAGTAAAGTCACTGACTAACAGTCAGTCACTGAATCACTGAAACCACAATCTGATCCCACTGGACAAAATCCAGAAGCACAGGAGACCTGTTGGAGAGCTGAGTCCATGGAGGAAATGTCCTCCTGTACAAGCCCACAACTATGGGAAAGTTGATATGAGAGCCTGTTGAGCAGAGAGCACTAGAATTGCCTTGACTTCCCCCTTTCTCGTCTCTTCCAGTCCTCACTATTGCTTGACCACAGTCAGGAACCCCTTGGCACAGGCTTTCAAGAAATGAAATTCCTCCTGGTACACAGTAGATTATGGCAAGGACAAGGGATGAATTCAAAAGAAGATGACTAAAGACCTACAAGTGTTAGTCAATTTCCCAGTAATTTACTTTAGTGATTACAATGCTGTTGAGTGTATTTTATGAGTAAGGCACATACAGCATTCTAGATTTTAGGCCTATTTCTATGTAGGGCATTAGTTAGTAAATGTAAGAAGAAAGCTGGTGGATACATTCTGGGTTAAGGCAAGCATTACCAGAAGCAATCAATAATGAATAATATTTATTATGTAGTATTTTAGAAAATTTTCTTGGTAACCAGAATAGAAACTTCAGATTTTGAGATGGTATTTTAAGAACTTCAGTTAGCTGAAAAATAGAGAGTAAAGATGGCTTGGGCAGTGGTCGCTTTAATGTGCAGCTCCCTGGGTGGACTGCTAACACGTGTGCTTCTTGTTTTGGCTCCAAACTATGGCCAGATGGACAGTTATGTCTACCAAGTTCAACTATGGCTGATTTATAATACCTGAAGTTGCATGATAATTTAGAATAATGGTAGCAACAAAAAGAATTAGATGAGGGAACCTGAACAATATTATTGATAAATTACACACAGGTTTACTTAACAAGCAACTTAGACACCTGGAGCCATTAGCAATATGCAAGCCATCTGTGTGATCATGTTTCTGTTCCCCTCTCTCCTCACCAGGGAGTTTCAAACACTTCTCATAGTTCCTTGGACTCAAATAACATTTTGTTCAGTTCCACATAGCTGCTGATATTTATTGAAAACTTACTATGTTCCTGACTTCACATAACTGAACATTTTTAATGTATTAAATCCTTATTAAAGTTTGCAGGTAAGAATTATTATCTCTTGCTTTGACAAATGAATAAATGATAGCTTCAAACTATTATGTAATAATAAATACTAGCCCTTATATTTGAGCCAGTGTTCTGTTTTGTATAGCATTAAATGTTGAATTATGGTGGGGCCTCTTCATATTATCAATGCATTGTTACCTTTATACACTTTCTCACTGCATAATTATTAGGTGCTCACATTCTCTTCCAGTTTTGCTTACCTTAAGTGACTTTAATTTGACAATTACAATTTTATATTACTCAGTTGTAAGAATATGTTCTGAGAAATATATCTCTAGTGGATTCTGTTGTGTGAGCATCAGAGCAAGTACTCAGATATACCTAAATGGTATAGGCCTGTCACTCAACCTTACAAAATCTTGAGGATTTATAAGCAGTAGGATTTTTTCACCTGCATCGTAGTAGTGTAGGCCACAATCATATAAGTGGCCCATCACTGGCTGGATTGTTTCAAGGCAGTGTGTGAGCATACTAAGGTCTTGGTTATCTTCCTTCATCTACAATTGAGCCTATATACATGACAACACCTAGTGCTATCTTTTTTTTTTCCCTTAAAATCAATTTTCTTTGCTGAAGTTTGAAGGTTATACTTGAGAAGATATTTCTTATGACTTTCTATCTTATTCCCACCCAAAATTCAAGGAACCAAATAAATACTCAATAATCTAATTAAAGGATCTTACATCCCCCAAACCTCTATGAAAATTTATTCTGTTTTAAGTCTGCATCATAAATATTTTTACCAGTCACAGCTTCTGTTTTGGATATTTTAATCAATATCACCACATGGACTATATAGTCAAAATGTCCTAGCATGATTTCCTGAACCTCATAGTTATCAGGTTGTTGAACTGATGATTTTGTCTTTCCACCCTGCACTGACTTCGACTGACTGCACTGAGCAGCCCCTCGGCCCCCATGATATGTGCTTTTCACCGAATAATGAGGAGTTGAGCTGTATTCTGGGCACTTTAGAAATATTTAAAAATCACTTAAAGCATGGTGCAGATTGTATTTAATTGGAATATATATAGCAGTGGTGTTTTAGCGTTTCATTAGTTTGCTCAACTTAAAAATATTGAAGTAAAAGTTAGATCCTTGTTTCCTCACATTTATCTATCCCCAAACAAGATATCCCACTGGTCTTATTCTTATTCTACAGGGAACCCTCAAATTTCAACTGGCCTGACATATGAAGACCTTGAGTTAGTTAGGTTAATGGAAGATTAATCTTCCTCTTGTTAGCTATAGCATGTACCCAGGTAAACATGCAGATCTTGAACTAACTGAGTTATAACAAACTTGAGTTGCAATCAGCCCTTGGGAAGCATTCAAGTTTGAAGGTCAAGAGTGCACTGTATATTCAGAATCCAAATACTTGCTTATCCAAATACCCAAATACTTACTTACCCAAATACTTATTCCTGAGTAGGAACATAAGTTGTTCCTTATCATTATTATCTCTTTCCAGATTTATTGCAACAGTCTTCTAACTAGAGTTTTTGTTTCTGTCTATACTTTCACCTCTTCTCTTAATCCAGCCCCAGCTTTGACCTTAAGGACGCAAATCAACCTTAATTTTTTTTCCATTTAGATTATGTCTCTCCTCTGTTGACAACTGTATGTTCCTGTGGCTCTTCAGCTCACTTAGTAAAAGCCAGAAAGCTACCAATAACCTATACTGTTGTCTCATTCATCATTGTGTGGTTGGATGACTTTCTTTTCCTGTCACTTTCCCTCTTGCTCATGTCTCTGTGGTAACACTCTTCTCTACAGTGTTTTCTAAGTTAATAAAACATAGACAGTCTTTAAAACTGTTGCTCCTTCTACCTCTTGTAAAATTATCAGGAAGGTTTTGTGATAACTTATTGACAATGATTAATTTTGATGAAGGGGGAGTGGAAACAAAAGATTTGATATAGTTACATATTTAAAAGAGGTACATTTATTGTTAACTCAAATTCTTTCATTTTTCAAGTGTATTTTATACATAGGGAGTATATCCAGATTATAAAATAATTATTTTATACATAACATTAGATGATTACACATACATGAACACTTCTACAGAAGAAAATGAACCCGTCTCCCCAATTTTAAAATCTTTGAACCTCACAAAGGTGGACTGTGCCTTATTAGATTGCTTAGTGAGATGTATGAATGGTGTAAAATTTGAACCCAGGTGACAATGGCTGTTAACTTTACTGGAAACCAGAGTTACCTGGGAAGAGTTTAAAAATCTAAATGCTCATTTACATCTTTATTTTCTTATACCAGAGAAAAGATGCAATATTTACCTAATGCTCATTTACATCTTTATTTTCTTATACCAGAGAAAAGATGCAATATTTACCTATCTGTGACCTATTTATTTCACTTATGAGGATATCCTCAAGGTATGTTGGGGTGGTAGGGTGGGTAGGGCTATAGGAAAATATGAGAATTAAGTTGTGTCTTATACTGGTACAAATCCCCATTATGGAGTGCAATTATGATGTGTATATGAAATGTACCAATACAGATTTCAATTAAAAAAATCTAAATGCTCAGATTGTAACCCAGAAAATTAAATACACATCTCTGGAAGTAAGGCTGAAGTAATGATATTTTTAGAAAATTGATTCCCATATTTAGTCAGGATCAAGGACCAGAAACAGAAGAGGAACAAATTGAAAATGTGGTAAGTGTGCACGGAGAAGGAGCGTCACAAGCTCATAGATGATGATTCACATTTAGTGTTGAATGAGATAAAAATAGTAGGCGCAAAATTCTTGAGACAAAATTTAAAAGTTAGTCCTGGGACTTACAGAATGACCCATTTGCCTGTATTGTAGAATTTGTGCAAGGGATATGTAGAAAACTCATGACTGTGAAAAAGACTAAAGAGTAAAAGAGTTTGAAATTCAACCTATATATAACTAGAGAGCATCTTGTTTACATTGACTTCAGATAGGTATGGTTGTGGAAGAAATGTAATAAAACAGGAATTCTTATATGGGTTGTAAAAGTTGAAATAAGGGAAGGAATTGGGAAAATTAAAATGAATGACTGCACAATTTTTAAAAGAAAAAGAAAATGTCAAATCTCCACTTACATCCAAGGTAGGTAGACACCAAGTTGGTAAGAACACCTTG
>PVIR01028859.1:0-22310 GCA_004026965.1 Petromus typicus | reverse complement strand
TCTTGAAGCTCAAGGACCTGGGTTCGATCCCCAGTAACCACATACAATACTGGGCATGGAGACTCATGCCCAGCAGCAATCAGAACTACATACCATAGTGCTGGGCGTGGTGGCTCATGCCTGTAATCCCAGCACTCGGGAGGCAGAGAAAGGAGGATTGCTGTGATGTGAGTTTGAGGCTGAGCTCAGGACCAGCCTGAACTACAAAGTAAGACCCTGTCTCAAAAAAAAGAATAATGTGCTTTCTGCTGTTGTTGAGAAGAATGTTTTATGGATGTTTGTTAGGTTTGGTTTGTTTAGTGTTGTTGATTTGTTCTGTTTTCTTGTTGACTTCTGTTTAGGTATTTTTGCTCTTAAAGGTGGAGTATGGACCTCCCTAACTGCTATTGTTGAAATACCTGTTTCTCCCTTCTGTTCTTTTCAGTTTTTACTTCATAAATTTTGAAGCTCTGTGTTTTGCTACATAGATATTCTAAATTAAATTCATCATAAATTAACCCTTTATCATTAATAATGTCTTATATAGTGATAAGTTTTATCTTAAAATTTATTTTATCTGATGTTGGCTATTTAACAGGGCCTTGAATTTTCACTTGGCTGTGGTTTGGATGACATTTCTTTTTTCATTTGTTAGCTTTTACCCCCTTCGTGTCATTGAATTTAAAAATCTATCTCTTGTAGATATCATACAGTTAGGTAATGCTTTTCACCTATTCTACTAATAGTTATCTTCCTGTGAAATGTATAGTCTATTTAAATGTAATATAATTTTGGTAAGGTTTACATCTGCCATTTTAATAAACAGATAAATAGCTTCATTTTCCCCCTCCTTCTTTGTGCCACTGTTGTCATACAGATTGCATGTTAATACGTTATATACTCTTAAATTAGTTTTCTAATTACTATATTATGTAATTTTCTGTTAAGTACAATAGAGGTAGAAAGTTACAGACAAAAACACATCTAGCCTTTTATATATTTATCTATGAAATTTTCTTTACTGTCAATTTCTATTTCTTCATACATGTATATTCAGATTACTGCTCAACCTCCTTGCATTTCAGCTTGAAGGGCTCCCTTTAAGTTTTCTTATAGAGCAGCCTGCTGCGAGCAGACTCTGTGAAATTTTGTTCATCAGGCAATGTCCTATTGTCTTTTTCCTGTGGCTTCTGATGCCACTTAGTGTTACTGAGCACTGCTAATAACTCACAAAGTACTTCTTCCTTTCTGCTTTCAAATGTTCTCTTTATTTCTGGTTTTTTTTTTTATATAGTTTATGATGCTTTTAGATGTGGATCTCTTTAAGTTCCTCTACTTGAAGATCCTTGAACATCTTAAATAACTACATTGTTTTTTAATAAATTTTGGAAATTTTCAGTCATCATTTTCTCAAGATATTCTTCCTTTATTTCTCTCTGAGATTCCCATTATGTGGATTTGGCATGCATGATATTATCCCACAGGTTTCTGAAACCTTGCTCTTTTTTTTTTTCTGTTTCTCATAATAAATGATTTCAATTGATCTCTCATCACATTGGCTGATGATTTTTCTTTTGCTCATTGATGCCTGTTACTGAGCTCCTGTGATAAGTTTTTGTTATTATATTTTTCAACTCCAGAATTTTATTTGGTTGGTACTTTTCATTTCTTTTCTTTTATTGATATTTAATTTTTGTTGAAACATTTTTCTGATACTTTCTTTTAGTGTTTTATAGTATTTCTTGTAGTTATTTAAAATACCTGCTTTAAATTTTTGTTAAATATGAAGCTCACACCTGCAGTTTCAGCATTTGAGAGGCTGAGCAAGAGGACTGCCAGGAGTTCAAGGCCAACCTGGACTACAGAGTAAGTTCATGGCTGACTTGAACTACATAGTGAGACCCTGTCTCAAAACAAAACAAAGAATCTTTGTCTAGTAAGTCTAACATTGAGTTTCTTTAAGGATCCTTATTGATTTCTTCTTTTATGCTATATAATCTATATTTTCCTGTTGCTTGACATGTCTCGTAAATTTGGAGGGTTTGTTTTGTTTTGTTTTTTAAAATTGAAATCTTTATTGGTACATTACATATACACATCGTGATTGCATTCAACAATGAGAATTTGTACCAGTATATGACACAACTTAATTCTCCTTTTTTCCCATACCCCAACCCACCCTACCACCCCATCCCCTATATTCATAAGCTTTGTTTCCTTTCTTTTTTGTTATAATCTCATTATTTTTCCCCTCATTATTTACCCCTTCACCCCATTAAGCTTTCAGTATTTTCTATTTCACAATATATAACGTACATTCTAGAACTCATTTACATCTTTATTTTCTCATACCAGGGAAAAGATACGATATTTATACATTTGTGACCTATTTATTTCACTTATGAGGATGTCCTCAAGGTATGTCCATTTAAGTATAAATGATTCAATCTTATCACCTTTTTATGGCAGAAGAACCACAACTCTTTTATCCAGTCTCCAGTTAATGGACATTTTGGTTGTTTCCAAGTTTAATTTTTGGTTTTTGAAAGGATATATTTTAAGTATAATGTGATAACTCTGCAAGTGAGATGCTTTCTTCTGGATTATTGTGCTTTATTATCAGGTCCAGCTGGGCAGAGTAATGGGGTGCTCGAGCCAGAGGGGTTAGGATGTAGAGATAAAGACAGTAGAAAAGCGGGCCTTTGGAGGGACTCATCGGCCAATGCTGAGTGAGCACCGCGTTTATTTCTCAGGCTGTTTTTATACAGTGAAAACTAGGTCTGTTAAAGGATTACATCAACCATGTGGGAAGGTTAACAATAATCACAGGATATGAGCAAGCACAATAATCTTAAACGAGCATTTTCTCAATTCCTCCAAAATTCTGTCTGTACCTTATCTTGGTTACTGTTTCCTTGAAACTTTAACCCTACTATGAGCTAAGCATCATTTGTTTTAACATAGTCGCTAAGTTATTAGAATGACAGAAGTTGTGTCATGTTACTATTTATTTCTAGGTTATCTCACAAGTTATGGCACAGAGAGTACGCACAATCTTTTGTCAGCACGGTGTTCGTTTTCAACTATTTTGTTAGTCATCAGCAATTTTCAGGGTGACATGTCATTTAGCTCACTTTCTCAAGGACCAAACCGTCTCTGTGTTTAATTAAAATCAGTCAGGGCAGCAACCACAGAGTGTATTGTAGATCTTTATCACTGACCTTGACAGCTTCCTTAACAGTACAGGTCTCCTGATTACTCAGTACAGCACCAGAAGTGGTCATCTTAAAAGAGAACGGTTAAACTCCTGAAGTGTGGCTCCTGATACTTTATTAGGTGAATTTCTTGATTTTAATTTAAGTCAGCACTCTAAAGAACATGGATTATTGTTTTTTTTGTTTGCTTTCTCTTTCTCTCTGTTTTCTTCTTTCGTTCTTTCTTTCTTTCTTTCTTTCTTTCTTTCTTGATATCTCACTGTACTTCAGGCTGACTTTCAGCTCATACATAGTCCATGCTATTCTCAGACTTGCAGTGATCCTCTTGCTTCAGCCTTCCTTGTGCTGGGATTATAGAATTGGGCCACCCTTTTTGTCTTTAAAGCCCATATGTATGTCCTGGCTCATTTCCTTAGGGATTGTTGGTGGGAGGAATGCTGTTATTGTCACTTTTGAGACTGGATCTTGCCTTGTTGTTGAATCTGGCCTTGAACTCACTGTGTATCCCAGGCTGGTCCTAAGGTCTCAGCCTTCTGAGCTTTGCAATTACAGGTGTGTGCCACGACTCCTTGTTTGCACTTTTTTCCTTGTTAACCTAGTGGCCAGATAATTTTTAGTCAAAGGTTACAGTAAATCCCTGGAGCAAAAACATCTCTCAGTTTTTTAAAGGAGCTTTGTACACATACTAAGGTACACGTTTAATGCTTAGGTTATTGTTTAACTATATAATCATAATTCTGCCTGAGCCTTTACTTTCTGTTTTGCACTGAGTTTCAAAGCCAGTGGTTAAAATTTTGAGGCCTACTTTGGCACCTGCATAAACCTGGACACCTACACTGTCTTACGTATGTATGCATGTGGCTTTCTAGGTTCTTTGGAATGTTTTTTGAAGTTCCTCATGAACACCAGCAAGGTTCCTCAGCTTTTCTATTTTAAGTATTTTGGGCAGCTTCTTATTCACCTCAGTTGTTATTGCAGGCGATGACAGTGTTAAGCTGTTGCCACAGAGTTTAACAGCAAACCGCCTTCCTTTTGTCTTTCCTCTATAAGGAAAAGGCTGTTCATTCCGAGTAGTGTTGAAGTCAGAACAATTAAAGACAATCTTTGCAAGTAGGGATTTCTAGAGAATTGCCAGACACTTTGACAGCTCACTTAGAACCGAGTTTGGGGAACTCCAAAACTATTTTCTCCTCTCCATTGCTTCCCAGACCATACCTGATTTTCACTGTAATTTTAGTAATATTGAATTTCAAGCCTGAAGTGATGCTGTATCCTGTGTCAAGTTAAAATGTCACATAAAACATTTTTAATCAATTTAGGACATCGAAGCAGTCAGGACAGTGCAACTAAATATACAAAAAAGAACTTCCAGAAATGCTTCAGAGGGTGGCAAGAACAGTGGCGTAAGTGTGTCTGAAGCCAGGAGGAGTATTTTGAGGGGGATTCATGGCAGTGTGTTTTCTACTGTAGTAAATTTTTAAAAATTTAAACACCATACCATATTAGTTGATCATACCTCAAACTGCCTTTCGTGAACCAGCCTCAAAAATAACAGACCTTCATTTCTGCCACATCTTTTGGTTGCTCTGACCAGTCCTGCTGCAGTGTAGGGATAATTACGCAAAAGCAAGAAAACTAGGAGGCTTGCCGGGAATCATCTTGCAGGTGCCTATTGCACTCTGCCATATCCCCAGTTTTGGAGCTGAGAGTAGCTATTTACTGTCCAGAAGTTTAAAAGGAATGCATTCAAGTTATATATGGTTCCTGTGCAATCATCTCCTGTGCTTTAGAGGACTCATTCTAAACCACAGTGAAGCTTTCGTTTTTAACCCAGGGTTTTATTTTATGTATTTTTTCTTGTTTATTTATTCTTTAGACAAGGTCTTACTGTGTATTCTGGGCTGGCCTTGAACTTACTATGTGGCCTCAAATTGACAGCAATCCTCCTGCCTCAGCCTCCCAATTCTGGGATTACAGGTGGGCCACCATGCCTAGCACAACTCTAGAGTTTTATGTTTTTGGTTTTTTACTTTTTAAAATTGTAATATACGTATATATTCAAATTGTACCTATAGTGGGATCTGATTTACCATAGTTATTTCTCCCTTTTCTATGTCTGGTGATACTGGAATGAGTATGATTTCAGAATGGTGACAATTTGGGTGTATATTTTTATTTACTCTAGCAGTACTGGGGATTGTACCCACACCTTTGTACTGAACTGTGCTTTTCCATCTCTCTCCTTTTTGAGACAGGGTCTCTTTTTCTCAGCCAGCCAGAGTGCTAAGATTATAGTAGTGAACCACTGTGCCTCACTGGGGGTTTTATTTTTTTATTAGCTTTCCTCTTAATTTTTGCTGTTTTCTCTGAATTATTTAGGTTTTTTTTAAAAAAAATAATGAATATGTATTACATTCACAAGAAGAAAGATCTTCAAAAATTTTCAAAATTTTCAGTAATGGGGAGAAGGTAAGGACACATTCTCATCATTGTTGCTTAGTTAGAGTATAAAATAGAATATGATGTTTTGTAGGAGACAATTTTGTGTCATCTTTGGCAAGTTTAAAAGCTGCCCCTATACTGTGAATCAAAAATCTTATTCCTGGGGGCCGGGGAGTTAGCTCAGTGGTTCCGGCACCTGTCTCCCAAGCGCAAGGACCCGGGTTCGATTCCCCGGTAACCACATAACAATACTGGGTGTGGAGACCCACACCCAGCAGCAACCAGTACCACATACCACAGTGCCGGGCGTGGTGGCTCAGGCCTGTAATCCCAGCACTCGGGAGGCAGAGGCAGGAGGATTGTGATGTGAGTTTGAGGCTGAGCTGAGGGCCAGCCTGAACCACAAAGCGAGACCCTGTCTCCAAAAACCTAAAAAAAAAAAAAAAAAAAAAAAATCTTATTCCTATAAATCACCCCTAAAGAAGTATTCATGCAAACAAAGAAATTATCTCTACATAAAGTATCATTGCCTCATCATTTATAAGAGCACAACGCCAGCAACAACTGAATGTCCAGTAATAGATGTTTTAGTGACTTAATGAATTATGGAATAGACTGTGTAGCTCTTGGAATGAGGAAAATTTATAACGTTCTACATGGGAAAATTCCCAGACATCATTTGAGAAAAGTAGGTTATTTAGCATATATGGAGCCCCAAATGTATGTTTAAAAAACACATGTGTATGTATATGTGTGTATATGCATGCACATACGTGTTTATGTATTAAATACATAGGAAGAGAGTCTAGATGAATACAAAGCAAGTAGACAAGAGTACCTCTAGGGTAGGCAGTAAAACTAGGGATAAAGAGGTCAAAGGAATTTTCTCTGTGATTAGTGACTTAAATTTTTAGAAAGAATCACTGTTTTAATTTAAGATATATAAACATAAATCTGGTTCCATTGTGGGAGGTAAATTATAGTTAAGAGCAGTTTTCAAGTAGAAAAATGCTTGAAAAAGGCTGTTTCATTTTTTCAACAATAAAATAATCTCCTAATTTAAAAAGGAGCTAATCATGAAGAGTTTACATTTTGTTGCTCTTAGATGGCCGGTTCTTTTTATCAACATTATTGCAATTATACAAGTGAGAGGCTAAGCATCCACCTGCAGACATGAGGACTGGAAAGAACATGAATACTGTTTTAGGAAGGTAAAAATGGTTGGACTTAATAAACTTGCAAGCATTAGGGGATAGAGTGTAAGGTAAAATTGACATAGGGTCCCAGGAAGAAGCACCAAAGGAGTATGAGGATAATGAATTAAGCTTAGTGTATTGAGAACCTCTGGGAAATTTTCTTTGAAGCTATCTGGTAGAAGATGTGAAAGAAGAGTCTAGTGTCCTGAAAGACTTTGGCTTTTAGATATCGCTTTATACGAGGATTGTTGATGAGATAACCAAAGAACAGTATATTCATGAGAAAAGACCCTGTACTTAAAAGATGGAACCCTGGAGGCTACTAATGTGTAGGGAGCTAGCAGAGAGTCCCTGAAGTAGACTAAACAGATGCCTAGCAGGAGTTGCATCAGCATTCCAAGGGTGAAGATGATGTGAGTAGTCAGCAGTGTCACCCTCCACAGGAAGTGGGAGAAAGTGAATCGTGCATTTGTAGCGCAACATGAGACTTTGAGAAGAATGGATTATGGCGGAGAGCCCTCTAGTGGCAGGGAGCATGGTATCTGATGATTGGAAGGAGTCTGGTAAAGCCCACAGTAAAGGATATGGATGGTACTGGTATAAAGGCTTTTCCTCCTTAAGAGTTCAGTGTGATTTCTTGCTGGTAAGAATGAAGCAAAGATCAGATTTAGTCTCTCAAAGTATTCAAGTTATTTGTAAATTGTTCTGCCTATTAAAGATAAAAAAAAGATTTTTGAGGAGCTAAAACCTGTGGACCAAGAGATTTCTTCAGCAGTGAGAGGCAAGGTGTAAGTCAGGGAAATTTTCTCCTAAATGGAAGTAACAAAAACGAAGAAGAATTAATAGTAAGGAGAAGCTCCAGGAACTTTCAATACCACGCTGAACTGAAGTTTGAGCAAGCCCTGTATGGATAAGTTAAAGGAACTTCAGCATAAAGTTGCTATGAAAATTATGAAACAGCTGTATTTATGTTTTCTTAGTACTTCTTCTGGAAAAACTACCTGCTTTATTTGTTTTCTATGTTAATTATATGAAAATTGAAACTTACAGGGAAGAAGTTCTTCATATCTTTTTCATGCAAAAGGTGATACAAGAAATAATATATATTACCTTTCTCTATACTTTTTAAATTCATAATTGCATGTAGTGAAGATTGTGAAACAACATATATATAAATAGTTCATATTGCTCAGAGTGTAGACTTAGAGTGAAAAGACAGTAATTAACTTTTTTAGCATTTCTTTCATTTAGTTGCAATTTTTATAAAACAAAATTAGTATTCTGGAGAAAGAACTAAAAATTAAATTAACCTATTTACATAAAGATTGAAAAAACGATATAGAGGTAGAAATGTAGGATATGTTTGCACTATAAATTTATATTGTGTATCTCTTTACATAAAAGCTTTTGTTATAAGAATACAGAATATATAAAATATTTATGAAGGTATATATTTTTGTATTTATATTATGAACATTTTTCCTTAATAATAGATCTCTGTCTAGTTTTTTGAGATTACATTGAACTTTAAAGACTTTGGGGAAGAAACTTAAAAAATTTAGATACATGTAAAGAATAGGACAGCTTAATGACTTTTAAAACATCTAAATACCCTTCAAATCAAGTTAAAGAGCATTGGTGGTCACCACATATACCTTTCTCACCTTGCCTCCAAATCCTCAGTCTTTTCCTCTGTGTTTCAGAAATCAGTTCTGATTTCTGTCCCTATAGGTTTTTCACTTTTTAAACTTTAAAAAAAAAAATGAGTCATATTTGTGTATGGCTTTTTAATGTACGTGTCTGAAAACATTAGTTTTGTGAGTTAACCAAGTAGATACATATAACAATAGTTTATCCTTTTTCCTATGTGGTATAGTAGTCAAAGTAAAATATATGAATATCACAATTTAAGCTGATGGGCACTTAGCTTTTTTGCATTGACACTAGTCTGGAAAATAATCATTTGTCAACCTTCTTGTATGTGCTTTTTGCATGTATTTCTGTTGCATATGTGCGCATTTCTGTGGACATCTATATACACCTGATAAACGTATTGCTATGTCATAATGTATACGTAAGTTTAGTTTTAGTCAGTATTGTCCAAGTGTTTTCCAAAGCCATTTTACTCTTATATGAGAGTTCTATATATGCCATATACTTGGTGTTGATGACTTTTTGTTTTTGTTTTGTTATTTGAAAACTTTTAAAAACATTAGTTTAAAAGTTTGTTAGTATTTAGTTGTGTAAATATGTTTCAATTTCCTTTTCATAGTCTTTTGCCACCTTCTCTTCACAGAATAGCAGAACTTGGTAGCTGTCATAACTATTGGGCCCTGTAGTTTATCCTATGTGTGATCTCACTGTGTAGAAAATATTTAATATTAGAACAGATTAATAAAACTAATAATGTACTTTTTCCTTAACAAATTTTCCTTAAATTCCCTGTTTCTAAGTTGTATGGTACCAGCATGGAAAATGCATGTAAAATGGTTTTATTTTGTGACATAAAAATCAATTTTGATTTTATAGTACTAACTGGGTGCTTTTTTCACTACTATTTAAAAGTAATGTAAAAAAAAATACCATGATGTCTGAAACTATGCTTTTGGTGAAAGTACTATGACACTGCTGATTTAATTGTCTAGAATAATTAGTGTTCTCTTGGAACAAGCATACAGTTCTAGCCATCAGCATCTATGTCGCATAGATCCTCAGTCCATTGGAAAACTGACCTGTGACTTACTTGAGAATGTAATCACTCTGGTTTGGAAAACTGTTTGAAATTTGCCCTTTGAAAGTAAAAGATATTTCTAGTCAGGGGACCTTCCTTTTCAGTCTTTCTTCTAACACTGTCCTCCCTCATTTCCTCAAATTTTCTTTAACAAAGGGTTCTAAGTGTGTGAAACTCTAGCACTTGTTTCTAATGAATAAAACGTGGTTGCCAAGCCTCCTGCTTTCTCTCCTGTTTGGAGGTGTGATTACTTCGTGATAACCACTCTTCCTGTTGTGCATTACAGCTTTAAACAGGTGTTGGCTCAGCTGGTATTCAGTAATAATTGCGTGGGAGGAGGTTGAGCTATCAGTGACTCTCTGCTGTAACTGAATGGTCTTTTAGATAACGCCTAGTGAACTTTCCCCATACTCTGTGCTTTTGCCAGTTCTTAATGAATTATTCGGTTTTTAGGGTAGCATAATGGCCAGAAGTAACTGTGATTCTTATACTAGTTAAGTTTTAGGCATCCTTTTCTTTTACTTTCAAATGTAGAGATTCTTTATATTTCTAATTGTTATCAAGAGCTTAGTGATACAGAAAACCACTTTATAATCTTTTTTCATTTGGAGGAGGTGGACATGTGTTAAAAAAATGTTTTTAGCTGCTGAGATTTCTTCAGAGTTCATAGTGCAGCATAAGTCTAAATGTCTATGAATTATACTAATGATAAGTCTAAAAATGTGTAAATAAATTAACAAGTCAGAAATCTTATTGAGAACAGTATTTTTGGTGAACTCTCCTTTCCTAGCTCCTAAATTATAAAATTCCTTTATTTTTATTTAGTTTATTTATTCATGAGACAGTCTTGTTGTGTAGTTCAGACTGTTCTTGAACTCACTATGTAGCCCAGGTGGGCCTCAAACTCACAGCATTCCTCCTGCTGTGATTACAGGTGTGCACAACCATGCTAGGCTTGCTTCCCCTATTTGTTTTTGTTTTTGGTTTGTTGTTGTTGTTTTTTTGGTTTTTTTTTTTCTTTTTTCCGCTCGATATCAGTTTTAAAAGTTCTCATTTTCTAAACAAGAGGTGAAGGGAGAGCACCAGTGAGGTGAAGATAAGCTTTTGACAAATAATAATTTCTTAAGAATCTCACCGTTTATCTCTTATTCATGGACCTGATATAGAGATTAATTTTAGAGGCCATTGTAAGGTCTTGGTTAATAAAATACTTTGCCCACTAGTAGATAGTCTCTGAATATGGCTGGTGAGTACAGTCAGCCTTCTATGAAGTTGGCATGAGTTGCAGCTTCCTTACAAAGAGACATAAAAAATAAACAACTCTTTAACCAAAAACATCAGAACCTTCACTAACTTCACTGTTATTTCAGAGCTACCCAAAAGCTTTTAAAATTTTTTCTCCATAGGTATCAGTCAGAGCCGGATCTCTCACTGGCTGTTGCAGCAGGGATCAGACCTCAGTGAACAGAAGAAAAGAGCATTTTACCGATGGTATCAACTTGAGAAGACAAATCCTGGTAAATATAATTTCCTTTTTATTTATTGTATTTGAAGCAAGGTGAATGTAATGAACTATTTCATTGACTTTAATAATATATTTTAGCAAATATATTACTTCATTACTTGATCAGTATTTAAAAATCAAGCTCTCTTTCTCTTTTAATCTTTGTCTTGGTTCTTTGAAATCCGGTGCGCATTATCATATATTTTCAAACAGCTACCACATTTCAATGCTCAACAGTCACATGTGGCAGGTGACTACTGTATGAGACCAACGCAGTGTTAAGATTTGGTTGAAGCAACACTTTGAACTCAGGCGGTCTTCCCAACAGGCATCATTTCTCCCATAATTCCCAGCAGAGCAAGAGGGACACAAATTTGGCACTTAGTGTGTGTAACAGGCACATAGCAAAGGTTCAGCTAGGTAATCAAGGAACTTTCCTGGAGGTTTTATAAATCTGGTCACATTCCAGACAAGCCATTGAAACCACCCAAAAAGCAATTGGCTACCTCAAAGGGAACTAGCAGAGGAGTGATGAGAGTGTCCCACCCTGTGTAGGGCAGGAACGATGAGTTTAGGGGACAGGCACAGATCAGTTGTGTCAGTCATCAGCCTCCACGAGAGAAGTGACTTTTGTCTCCTGACACGTGGGACAGAACTGACATATCACCTAAGGATGGCTGTGGAGCCTGAGTCCCACAGTGGAGCTTTAGGGAAGACTCCAGGCTCTAGAAAGGACCAGGAAACTGGAAAAGAGGGCTGGGTTCTCCCCACAGTCTGCAGCACTACTTCAGCTCATCTGGTAACACTGAGGAGGGATTTTTACTCTTAAGAGAGTCCAGTTTTGGCCAGAGATTTAGGTCAGTCATTTTGGCATCTGCCCAGTAAGCACAAGGTCCCAAGTTTGATCCCCCGTTCCACATATCACAGTGCAGGGCGTGGTGGCTCCTATCTGTAATCCCAGCACTCGGGAGGCAGAGGCAGGAGGATTGTTGTGAGTTTGAGGCTCATCTGGGCTACAGAGTGAGTTCAGGGCCAGTCTGAACTACAGAGAAAGACACTGTCTCAAAAACTAAAAAAAAATTTAAAAGAGAGAGTCCAGTTTTTAACTCTAGGCTGTAGTGGTTTTCTGGAGCTAGTTTTTAAAACATTGTGTTATTTCATACTGAAATTTCTCATACCTAGAAATAGGTTTACTTATCATTGGGAAATTAGAGGAAGTGGAACCTCAGATGCTGAAATGGGACAGAACCAACAGCATTCAGTGGCTCTGTGGTTAAGAGCTGCCTTCTCTAGCTGCCTTCTCTACTTCCTTTTAAGAACAAATTCCCTGAGCACACTCTTGTAATCCTAATATATGGAAGGAGGCAGAAGGATTGCAGGTTTAAGCCCATCTTGGGCAACTTTGTAAGGTCTCTCTCAAAGTAAAATAAAATGAGAAATGGACTAGGAATGTAGCTCAGTGGATGCTGTGGAGTTAATATCCAGTACCAGAAAAAGTAAATTCCCTTTGCTCGTTATAGTAGCTCATACCTGTAATCCCCACACTAAGAAGCTAAGGCAAGAGTCACTTGGACTACATAGACCAAAGTGACCTGGACAACTCAGTGAGATTCTGTTTCAAAGCTCCAAAATCAAAAAAACAGATTCTCTTACTTCTATACAGTTGTGTCAAGGAAGTCACATTGCTGTCACTTTCTGTTTCTTGTTTGAAAACCAAATCCATGCCTATTCTCTTCAGTCAAGTTTTCTGTAGGACGTAATTTAAAAGTAGCTGTAAAGGGTAAGTTTATAATTCCCAGCAAATGATTTTTGTTATATTAACCATAAGTTACTATTAGCAATAAATAATTTTAAAAAATTTTCTGTGCATTTCTGTAAGAGTTGATGTAGCATAGAACACAGAACACTTTCTGGATAAATGCAATTTTATTATGTTGACATTAGTGTTTGTATGCCTGAAGGAAGTTCTCTGTTTCATCCTCTTTACTCTAAATCACATTTAGGTTTTCTCTTTATCTCTTTCTCCTTCCTTCCATTTTTCCTTCATTTCTTTTTTTCTAAGGTTTTTTAAAAAAATACAGATTCATTAAAAAAGGATATTTAGATTGTTTTTATTGGTAATACAATGACTATAGATAAAATGTAGTTTTCTGATAAATAGACTAAATAAAGCAGGTAGGTAGAAACTAATCAGGTATATTTTGCTTGTTTCTTAGGAGAATAACTTACAATAAAATGGCTACTTTTTAAAAAGAATTATGTGCTAAATTCAGCACAGTTGCAATCAAGCACTCTTCTGTGTATCACACTAAGCTCAAGTTTTTTCTCTTGCCCAGTTTAAACAGCACTGCAGCAGACAAGGTGTGCTGCGTACCTCTTAGTTCATGGCACTGCGCTGCATACCTCTAAACTAGGCAATTAAAAGTTTAGCAAGAGACTGACACAGCAAGGGCATGAGGTAAACACAGAGCGGAGAGGGGTGCCCGTTCCTCCCCACATGTGACACAGGGAAGGGGCCAGCTGACTTTGGGAGAAGCTAGTTTTCCACATGGGGTTTAGATTTGCTAGGTTGAAAGTGCAAAATTTGGTTTTAGTGGGAGCTCAGCTACGAGGTGGGGAAATAGTCCTGTAAGGAAACAGGGAGGTAGTACGCTTTTTCTGTACTAACCTTTAGCCAGCCCAGGACTGCTGTGTATATCTTTAGAGGAATCTTGGGTTTATGTACATCATTCCTGCACTCTAGTATCTTTGTATTTTTCTGTCAAGAGTCAAGAATTTCGAGCTGATTCTTAGATTATTCATCGTTCTCCATCTATTTTAACCAGAGCAAGATAAACTACGATGTTTCTGTGTTTATTGGAGTGTTTCTAATTCCGGCTCTTGTCTATAATTTGTTAACTGAATTAAGCCCAGAAAATATTCAGGTTTTTTTTGACAGAATAGCCCCTTTTCTTGAACTGCTTAAAGAACAGTTTTGTTTTAAGAGTTTTAAAGTGGAGAGGCCAGGGGTATTTTCTATTTCTGTGAGAGAGACAGAGGGCAGATAGAGTGAGGACGCTCAGGGGCACCTGGCACCTAAAAGAATGGCAGGAGCAACTGGGGCCTGACCAGGCATCTTGCATCCTGTGACCTCTCTACACAGCTAGCTTGAGCTTCCCTTGAGCATTATCACTTCTGATTAGCCAGGCTTCTTAAGGGACAGTGAGCCAACACCCTGGGAAACCTAGGCAGAAGCTGAAGAGCTTCTTATAATCTAGCCTTGAACTTTTCCCATGTTCTCAACACTTACTGGCCCAGATTTAAGAGTATGATTGTGAGGAGGCATGACTAATGGTGAATGTTCACTTTTGAGCCTGTGCTAGGAAGTTATGATTGTCAGGGATAATGCTGGCTTATTTTTACTTGGTAACAATGAGAATAATAAAAATTGTTCTGATACTGAATATATTTTTAAAAGTTAAATTCATAGAAATTGCGTATGGATTGGAGTGTGTTTTGTGGGAGGAAGAAAAGTCCGAGAATTATTGAGATGAATGATTTGAAGAATAGGGGATCTATTAAATGAGATTGGAAAGACTCTAGAATTACTGTCTGAAAAACTACACCTAAAGATGTAGCCACTTAACAATGGGACTGAGCCTCGTGTGGTGATATACATCTTTAGTCCCAGCTACTTGAGAGCCTGAAAGAAGAGGATCATTAAATCCCAGGAATTTGAGGCTAGCCTGGGCATTGTAACAAGACTGTGTTTCAAAAATAAACAAAAAAAGAGTACCTTACTACTTAATCTGTATGTACTGAAATAGAAACACTTCATGCTATCATTGGAAGGTATGATAAACTATAAATCCTATTATGGAGAAATACAGGATTGTTTTATTTAATATATTTATTAATTATATGTATAATGCCACTTCTAAGCTGCCTTTGTAGGACTATTATTAAGAATATGGATTAAGGGTGGGAGATTTAGCTCTGTGGTCCCAGCGCCTGTCTTGCAAGCGCAAGGACCTGAGTTCAATTCCCCAGTAACCACATACAATACTGGGCGTGGAGACTCACGCCCAGCAGCAATCAGCACTACATACCACAGTGTGGGGTGTGGTGGCTCACACCTGTAATCCCAACACTCGGGAGGCAGAGGCAGGAGGATTGCTGTGATGTGAGTTTGAGGCTGAGCTCAGGGCCAGCCTGAACTACAAAGCGAGACCCTGTCTCAAAAAAAAGAATGTGGTGGAGGAAACTTTGTGAGAAAGAAATGTTTTTGGTAGTACTGGAGATTGAATCCAGAGCTTTCTCCATTGAGCCACATCCCTGGCCCTTTTTTATTTGGGATAGGGTCTCACAAAATTGGCAGGATGGGCTCAAACTTGAAACCCTGCTCAGCCTGCCAGTGTGCTCAGATTACAGGTGTGCACCACTGTGCCCAACATTATTTTGAAAGTTTTTGGTGAGAGAAGTGATATGATCATAATTATTTTTGGAAAGACAAATGTAATAGTATTTAAGAAGTAAAAGAGATGCCAGAGGCCAAACTCTATGGAAGTATACCAAGCTTTATTCACATTCTGTCAAATCCATAGAAGTCAGAGATGGTGTGGCTTTTCTTGTTTATTCTAGCTGTGAAACTAGAGCAAAGCCATAGGAAGGGGACTTAATAAAAGTGAATGAATAAATAAGTGACCATCACACTTCAGTGTGTTTGAAGAAAGGTAAATCTGAATTAATGAAATACTTGAGTATAGATTTTTTATTAAAATATTATTACATTCAAGGAAGAATAGAATATAGTGTAGTATTAGTAGATAAATGTATAAAGAGCTGATATTAGTTAGTAGACTAAATGCATATCAGATGCTGTCTTATTTTCTTTGCTGTTGCATTTGACTTTGGGTTTTTGTTTGTTTGGTTTTTTTGAGACAGTGTCTCACTATGTAACCCATGTCGGCCTCCCATCTTAGTCTCCCAAGTGCTAAGATTATAGGCATGTGCTGCTCTGCCTGGCTTTTAAAAAAAAAAAAAAAAAAAAAAAAAGTTTACAATAATCAGGGTTATTTTAAATTCATTTTATTGAATATATTCTATTAGGGCTCCCAGATCTTTTAAATGGTAATGAAAGTTTCTGAACATCTAGAATATGTTGATGAAAAAGATTATAACTGTTGAGTATGAATTTGAAAGGAGGTTTTTCATGGGAAGATACACAAAGTTGTCAGAAAGCTGAAAACCATATTTCCCTCTCTCCATTAGGAGGAAGATTTTGTGCTTTTTTTTTTTTTTTAAATGCCATAAGAGAAAATAATAAGTAAAAGACAGAATGGAGCAATGACATTATAAAATAATTAATGATAGACTTTTTAAAGACCATATTTTTACTTTAGATCTTTATTTGCATAAAAAAATTAAATATAAATATGAAATATATTGGCCTACAACTCTCATGGAAAGACAGATGTGTATTATACTCATAGTTCATTATTATTGCTTTTGTGATATCTGCATATCTGTGTCATACTGATCTTAATTAGATATTTGCTGAAAATGTATCATTTCAGGGGCGACGCTAAGTATGAGACCAGCCCCCATTCCAGTGGAGGACCCTGAGTGGAGACAAACACCACCCCCTGTGTCTGCCACATCTGGGACCTTTCGGCTGCGGCGAGGCAGTCGATTTACCTGGAGGAAGGAGTGCCTGGCTGTCATGGAAAGGTATATTGATATCTTTTCTTATGGGGAAGAGACAAAATCAGAGCTGTTTTCATTTCCAATGAGTAATGGGGGATCTAAGTTCTATTTTGAAAGTATTTTGGAGTATTTTAAGTGGAGTATTAGAGGTATCATTGAAATAAAGTCATTTAGCTTGGAGAATTTGCAAAGCTGGAGTGCACAGCTTTTAAGTTGTTTCACTTAGTGTCCTAAAAAACTTCAGAAGAAATTTTTTTTTTAAGGTTTTTTTGAGACAGGGTCTTGCTTTGTAGTTCAAGCTGGCCCTGAGCTCAGCCTCAAACTCACATCACAGCAATCCTCCTGCCTCTGCCTCCCGAGTGCTGGGATTACACGCATGAGCCACCACGCCCGGCACTGTGGTATGTGGTACTGGTTGCTGCTGGGGTGAGTCTCCACGCCCAGTATAGTATGTGGTTACCGGGGATCGAACCTGGGTCCTTGCGCTTGCAAGACAGGCACCCGGAACCACTGAGCTAACTCCCCGGCCCCAGAAGAAATTTTTTAATTTTTTGAGACAGGGTCTTGCTTTGTAGTTCAGGCTGGCCCTGAGCTCAGCCTCAAACTCATAGCGATCCTCCTGCTTCTGCCTCCCAAGTGCCGGGATTACAGGCATGAGTCACCATGCCCAGCATTATTGTATGTACTTACCAGGGATCGAACCTGGGATCTTCCACTTACAAGACAAGTGCTGGAACTACTGAGCTAAATCGCAGCCCACCCCAGAAGAAATATTTTTGAGTTTAGATCTTTGTGTTATACTTTGCGTATACTCTTTGAAGTTTTATTTTCATTAAAAACATTGACGGTTAATATAAGCCATTGAGTGTGCTTCCTTAAGACAGAGGATGTGCAGGCTGAGGATTTAACTCATTGGTTCCAGCACCTGCCTTGCAAAAACCCAAGGTCCTGAGTTCATTCCCGGTAACCACATACAACAATTCCGGGTGTGGAGACTAACACTCACTAGCAATTAGTACCACATATCACAATGCTGGTCGTCATGGCTCATGCCTATAATCCCAGCACTCAGGAGGCAGAGGCAGGAGAATTGCTGTGAGTTGAAGGCTTTCCTGAGCTACCTGATGAGCTCAGGGCCAGCCTGACCTACAAAGCAAGACCCTGTCTCAAAAAAAAAAAAAAAAAAAAAAAAAAGAGAATGTGCTTAGTCTCAAAGGTTAGAAAATACTTACTTTGCTTCGGTAATTTTTCTTCTTATTCTTGTACTAATACCTATTCCATACTGGTTATCTGGTGTATTTCTAATCTTAAGTTTCATTTTTCTTCCCTGAAATGGTTTAAGTAATTGGGAAATATTGACTGTATTTAACACAGGTCCTATAATATAATTATCCTTTTAGTCACCTACCTGTAAGTGACACATAGAATTTTGTTTTAACAGGGAGGTTTACATGCAATAGAACAGTAATTTCACTGCTGTGCATTTTTCCCATATCAGACTAGTAGACTGGTAGTCAACAGAATATAACTTAGTCCCTGATACTGTTTAACTGTTCATGTCCCAAACTCTTAACTTTCTCATCTCTAAAATGAAGTTTTAAGTAGTTAATATGTCACCTAGGACATGTCTGCCCTCTTTTTTTACTTGTTTTATGATTATTTCCAAGCTCATTAATATTGCCTGAAAGATTGGAAGATTTACATAACATTGTTGCAGTTTATACCATGCTTATGGTCTTGTGCTGTAGGTGAAATTAATAGGATGTTGGATCCAGTAGCTAAAATGAGACTGTGTAGATTATCCATTGATACTGTCATCTGTTCTTTTCTTTGCTTTCTCTATTATAAATAAGACTAGAACCAATTTATTGAATAATAAATCCTTTTATGCTTGAGTGGTTAAAGTAAAAGAATGACATTTCATTGCTTTGGACATTAGTAATCAGCTCTATGTTTCTTATCTGGAAAGTTTGCTTCTTTTTGAAAATTTGGAATTTACCATATAGAAGATGGGAGTTAAGATAACATGTAATTTATTTTGTCTAGGTAACAAAATTAGCTTTGATATTAGTTTCTAGCTGGTGTGATTGTGCTGACTTAACGATTAATTTTTTCATGAAGATACCAACATTCATTTATGACATTCATGTAAGGTCAATGTGGGAAAGAATTAATTTAACAATAATAACATATATAGTGAGTTAAAGACATCCTGCACTTCTTAGATTTGGTCTCAAAAAAGAAAAAGAAGGAAGGAAGGAAGGAGGCAGGCAGGCAGGCAGGCAGGCAGGTATTTGTAATGCATTTCCATAATGTTACCTCAAGGACTTTAGATTTCCTGAAGGTATCAGCAACAAGCCCAGAGTCACACTGATTAAATTTCACTCTGAAAGGTGTTGAGCTGGGCACGGCGGTGCATATTTGTAATCCTTAGCGCTCTGAGAGGCTGAGTCAGGAATTGTCAGCTTAGTCCCAGCCTGGCCAACTTAGTGTCTTAGTGAGACCCTGTCACAAAGTAAAAATTTAAAAGGGCCAGGATTGGCTCAGGGCAAAGGCTCTCAGTTCCATTCCCATTATCGCTGCCCTCAAAGAGTTGAACATTGACACTGTGTAAACTTCACGTTTAGCTGTGATCTATATTTTGTAGCCTTGATTTTAATTAGTAAATGTCTTTAATCCAGGAGTTGGTTGTGTTTCATTTAACTTTATCTTAGCTGACACACCTAGAAAGAAAGAATAGGGTTTATTCCAACAGTTGTAAATTATAGAAAGCTTTTCAAAGTACTTAATAGCAATAATACCGAAGCTCACAGTATGATTTTCATTCTGTGAAAATGGAATCTTTTTATTTGCTGCAGTGAAATATAAAATTGCCTAGTCTTAGAGTAGCACATAATGTTTTTTTGCCTAGACTAAATGGGTAGAGAAACACACAGTGTTTTGTGGCAGAGTTAAAAACGGTCTACAGGGCTGGGGATTTAGCTCTGTGTGGTTCCAGTGTCTGCCTGGCAAGCGCAAGGGTCCCGAGTTTGATCCCTGGTAACCATAAACTGCAGTGCTGGGCATGGTGACTCATGCCTATGATCCCAGCACTCTGGAGGCAGAGGTAGGAGGGTTGCTGTGAGTTTGGCCTGGGCTACATAGCAAGTTTGGGGCCAACCTAAACTACAAAGTGAGACCCTGTCTCCAAAAATATAAAAAAAAGATTTACAGTAAAAAAAAAAATTCATAGTGTACAGATAGTAAAACCAAAGTAAGTCTTGTTCAGATATATTAGTATAACATTAAAGTCAAAAATTATTCCATTCTTCATACCATACACCAATATAAATTTCAAATGAATCAAGAAAATGAATCTACATATAAAGGTAGGAAAATATAGGTGATCCTTCCGTATGCTGGAAATGGAAAAAATGTTTCCCAACCATCTCAATATCCAAAAACAATAAGGAAAACTATTGATAAATATGATTGGATAAATTAAAAGAAAAACTTTGGAGATAAGAACTAAGCAATCAAGGCATTTTGCACACACTTGTAATTCCACTGTTCTGGGAGGCTGAAACAAGAGGATCAGCAGTTCCATCCCAGCCTGGGCAACATTAGCAAGACTTTGTCTCAGAATTAAAAAGGAGAGTGTAGCCTACAGCTCAGTATGAAGGCTGCGGGTTCAATCCCTAGTACCACAAGGGACGGAACAATATAACTGAACAAGGTAAAAAGATAAATTGGAAAACACATTGTGACTTTTGTCATTCCTGATATATAAAGAGCTCTGGAAAGAGAAAAGATCAGGGACTCTGTGGAAAAACAGACTAAAGATCTAAAGATATAGATTCTTCAGAAAAATAAGCACAAGTGGTCCTTGAACATAGGGAAAGATTTTAACAAATACAGAACTATTCCTTTCCAATTTTCCTCTCACAGATTATTAAATTTGTATTTAGGGGGCAATTACAGACAATTTTTAAAGGATATGGTACAGTTAATAAAACTAAAATAGTTTTGTGGAACACAGTATTAAATAAAAATAATCTGAATGTTAGGTTTTTTTGGCAATAAAACATTTGAAACATTTTAAAAATAAGAAAAGAAGCCTAACTCATAAGGAATTCTCCCCCCCCAAAAAAATTACATTGTGATAGCATTTCTCACCTGGAAAATTCTAAAAGTTGGGAAGATAGTTTATTGATTCGACTAAAGATAAATGGCACTCTCATATATTGTTTATAGAAATGTAAAATGTAACCGCCTCCATGGAAAAGGGTTTACCAATTCCACAGAAAATTGCTTAAGGATTTGCCCAATAGGCCAGCATTCCTACTTCTGGAGAATTATCTCTGCAATACACTGACAAAAATATTAAAAGGTAACAATCCTAGAATACTATCAAAGTATTGAAAACAAACTACATGTCTGTTAGTAATGGCCTGGACATAGAATTATGCTACATTCATACAGTATATGTTGAGGCTTACAGTAGGATGTTATGCAAAGAATGAAGACCATCTCCAGCAGCCAACTGTATAAAGTAGTCTGCCAGTTATGTATTTCTTCTCCTTGGTTTCACATGGAGGAATACACCATTCAATAAAAATGTTATCAATATAAAAGGAAAAGCTATATGGGAAAAGATATATAAAAGAAAATCATTATCAATATAAAAGGAAAAGATAAAATTATTGTCAATGTAAAAGGAAAAGATATATAAAAAGAAAAAGATATATATATATCCCAAATATTTTGTTTGATATTATAGCTCTGTAAATGTTCTACATAAATTATGAAACAAAATTAAATTAAGGTGTGCTTATCCTTAAAATAACTAAAATGAAACCTGTATTTGAAGGTGGTGATCTAACTGCTCCAGTATAATCATACAACTTTATATACTGTTATCGCATCACATAACCAAAATGGGATACAGTTTAAGAGTAAAAAGAACTACCAAAAATCTTACTCCGTTTTTTTCTACTTTTGATAATATAGGTATTGTTATTCAGTAACTGTTTTTATTTATATAGCTATATAGGTGTAGATATAAATGTAGGTATAGATAAAACAAGTAATATTATTAGGAACTAAAATTTTAAATGTAAGAGAAAAGATAATATCAAAAGAATTAATTTAAAAACTAATCTTTTGTGTAAGTGTATAAAGATAGAAATTTATCCTAAAGTGTTCAAAAAGAGCTTACTGTGATAGTTCACCCATTTAACTTTTAATAGCATTATAGTGTAACATTTTCTTTTTTAAAATTTGAGTCTTTAGGGCCGGGGATTTAGCTCAGTGGTTCCAATGCCTGTCTTACAAGCACAAATGCCTTGGTTCGATCCCTGGTAACCACATAACAATACTGGATGTGGAGACTCACGCCCAGCAGCAATCAGTACCACACACCACAGTGCCAGACGTGGTGGCTCACGCCTGTAATCCCAGCACTCGGGAGGCAGAGGCAGGAGGATTGCTGTGATGTGAGTGTGAGGCTGAGCTCAGGGCCAGCCTGAACTACAAAATGAGACCCTGTCTCTAAATAAATAAATAAAATTTGAATCTTT
>PVIR01028858.1:0-21608 GCA_004026965.1 Petromus typicus | reverse complement strand
TTGGTGTAAAATCTTGTCATGTGTATAAAAATAAAAAAGATCCCAAATACAGTGTTTTGCATGCATAGTCATCACACATTTCATGGAACATCTGACACTTGTGGGGTGTCTTGTTCTCGGGTATAGGGTAGAACCCATGGTCTCACGCACAGAGGCAAGCACTTTGCCTCAGCACTGCATTCCAGCCCTCCCGTGCTGAGTTGCTGGGCTGACCTTAACTGCAGTCCTCCTGCCACTGCTTCCCAAGTGGCTGAGCTCAAGGTCTGTTCCACCACACCCAGCTTTGTTATTTGGAAATATGTCCTACTTGGGCCCATATTCCGTCCTATGTATCGAATTTTATGACTCCTAACTTCTGTGCTGTAAGTTTTGCATTTTCCACATCACCAGCTCCACTACTTGAATGTGTCTCTGAAAATCCACCCAGCACTGACCATATTTTTCAGCAATGCAGCACTTGCCTAGCAAAAGCAAGGCCATGTATTTGAGCCCTTGCACATATGTGCACATGCACACACAAACTACTTTAGTTCTTAAAAAATAGAAGAGCAGGGCCTGGGGATTTAGCTCAGTGGTTCCGGCGCCTGTCTTGCAAGCGCAAGGACCCGGGTTCAATCCCCAGCAACCACATACAATACTGGGCGTGGAGACTCACGCCTAGCAGCAACCAGTACCACATACCATAGTGCCAGGTATGGCTCATGCTTGGAATCCCAGCACTCAAAGCTAGACCTTGTCTCAAAAAACCTAAAAAAAAAATAGAAGAGCAGCTTGTCATGAATGTTAAGGTGTGCTTGTCATATTTGGGTTTTTGTTTTCTGGTGGTATTGGAGTTTGAACCCAGGGCCTCTGCACCCAGCTGTATTGCCCGCCATTTTTAAAATTTTGAGACGGGTTTGTTACATTACCAAGGTCTGAGCCTGAATTCGCCCTCCTTCATCAGCCTCCCGTAGTACTGGTGTTACTAGTGTATTCCACCACAACCAGTTTGAATTGTCATTTTTTGATCAATATTGTTATATAGTCACAGAAGTCAAAACCTTCAAAGACCATTAAGTGACATCTGACACTTGATCCTCAGAATTATACAGTTAAAATTTAAATTATTTCTTCAGAAGCAGAAAATGTCATGAACAAGGGGCTCATACTCTACCACTGAGCTACACCCCATTCCAATATTTTATTTGCAGTACTGGGAATTGAATCGAGGGCATTCACACTGCACAGTGTCTCCTCAACTTCGCTGAATTTTATTTTATTTTATTTATTTTTTTTTTTAGACAAGGTCTTGCTTTGTAGTCTAGGCTGACCCTGAACTCACTATGTAGCCCAGGCTGGCCTTAAACTCACAACAATCCTCCTGCCTCTGCCTCAGAAGTGCTAAAATTATAGGCGTGATGTTACACCACACCTGGCATTGTGATATGTGGTTCCTGGGATCAATTTAGGTTTTTTTGTTTGTTTGTTTGTTTTTAGGTTTTTTGAGATAGGGTCTCTCTTTTGTGGTTCAGGCTGGCCCTGAGCTCAGCCTCAAACTCACATCACAGCAATCCTCCTGCCTCTGCCTCCTAAGTGCTGGGATTACAGGCGTGAGCCACCATGCCCGGCACTGTGGTATGTGGTACTGGTTGCTGCTGGGTGTGAGTCTCCATACCCAGTATGGTATGTGGTTTCCAGGGATCGAACCCAGGTCCTTGCGCTTGCAAGACAGGTGCCAGAACCACTGAGCTAAATCCCCGGTCCCCTGGGATCAATTTGTGACCTTGTGCTTGCCAGGAAGATGCCAGAACCACTGAGCTAAATCCCTGGCCCTTCTTTGAAATTTTTATATCAAGACAGGGTTTCCCTGATTGCTAAATTTTCCTGGCTATGCTTGGAACTTGTGACCCTTCTGTCTTTGGCTCTGAGTTGGGAGCACTTGGAGAGCTGTGGCCCCAAGCAGGGCCACTCAGCTGAGGCAATGCTTTCAGGAGGTGATAGCCCTTCACTGAGGACACAGGGCTCACTGCCACATGGGGGGGGGGCACTGCAAAAAAAGGAAGAAAACCAGACAGAACCAGTGCTCCCTGAAATGGAGATGGCCCTTTTACTTTAGATAAATTCAATTTTGAATTCTATAAAATTAAACTTTCATCTTCATGAAGGCACTGTCTTGGGAAGAACAGGGTCCAAGACATGACTTGTGCAGACTGAAGGAAGACTGGGTGCTGCTCCAGTATGTGGATGGGTGGAGGGGCAGTGCTTCTAGGCACAGGAAGTGACCTCTGCCCTTCCTGTTGGTAAGAGAATGCCTCCTGTCTAGAAATGGACCAGGCTCACTAGTTCCAGGTGTGAATGTTAAAGCTCGTGAGGAGAGTTTGAAAAGAGAAGCTTAGCTTTTGCAAATTCTAGGGAAGCATCTGTATTTGAATTCTAATATTCCGTAAGCCATTCTTGATTTTAAGAATGTTATAGTTTGTATGAAGATGTCCCCATAAAGCCTTATGCAACCATAGATGGGGAGTTTTAAAGAGGCTGGAGCAAGGTGTGTGTGGCTGGGATTAAGGGCACCCCACTGTGGTGGGTAGCCTGGAAGGAATAAAAGCCACAGAAAGAAAGCAGGCTGCTGCTGCCTACCCTGCCACAGACTGTTTCTCCTCCAAGATGCCCCTCTGCCAGGCCACCCTCCCTTGGAGCTAGCCAACTATGGACTGAAACCTCTATAGGCTGTGAGCTAAATAAACCTCTTCTCCTTTAACTTTGGTGGTTAGGTATTTTGTCTCAGAAACAAGGAAGCACTGAGACATAAAAAGGTCTCAAACTTGAGCTCTGATAAAGCCCTTACAAATGCCAGTGGTGGCAAGCTTCATTATTTCTAAAGTACACAATTTTTTTCAAGAAAAAAGTATTCAATTAACAGCAGCTCTGAAATCTACGCAGGGAAGGTAAGTTTCTCACACACAATCTCAGTGAATAAAATAGCAAGGTTTCCGCTCAAAGCTTTGCCCTCAGTATCCCACTTTCATTAGGGCAGCTCTCCCTCACCTGTCACCTACATGACCCATGATCCTCCTGATGCTGAAGCCTTTGCTAAATCCCAAAGGACGAGACGGAGAAAAGGAAATTATACTGAAGACTTCAACATAGGCCACAAAGAGCCCGGCATGTAGCCGCTGGCTCACTGGCTCACTGGCTAAGAAGTGAGGTGTGCTGTCATGTCTAATATGGAATGGGGAACTCAGTGGTGTGTGCCTGCACTAACACTACTCAGGAGGAAAAGGTGGAAGATCAAGGGCAGGTTGGGATACAAAGTCCAACGCCAGCCTGAACTACGAAGAGCCTGTTTCAAGAAAAATACAGGATTCTGAAAATCTTATGGAAAAATAGCCCAGAAGAGAAGCCAACTGGCCTACAAATTACCTTTTTATAGGTAAAAACTGGTTGAAAATATCTGTCAGTTTCTAGGGTGGCCAGGATAAACTAGGAAGCTCACAGAAATAGATAGGCATTTTCTCCCAGCTCTGGGGCCAGGAAACAAACTCCAGGTATCATGGCTGTGCTCTTTGGCTCTGGATGAACCTTCCTTGTGTCTAGGGACACGTGTTCTGTGTCTGAGTTATTACCTGACACTTCCTTCTCATTAAAACATCCACCATGCTGGACTGGGCCCACTGATGACCTTCCCGTAATGGAAAGTACGATCACATTCCAAGTCCTGGGAGTTAGGACTTCAACATCTCCGTGCAGACACAATTTAAGCTATAAAATACTCACTTACTTTTGTAGTTTTTTTCCTGTTTTATTTTTAAATGTATAAAATTAATATATCTATATATTTAATAGATTTTTATATTCTTTGAGAAAAATTTTAATCTGATTTCTCAAGTTTAGAGAATTTCTCAAATTTGAAGATTAAAGACCCTGTGAAAAATGTTATCATTGGTCATATATACACTTCTAAAAGGACTTCAGGGGACTGGTGATTTAGTTCAGTGGTTCAGGTGCCTGTCTTGCAAGCGCAAGGACCTGGGTTTGATCCCCGGTTAACCACATACAATACTGGGTGTGGAGACTCATGCCCAGCAGCAATCAGTGCCACATACCACAGTGCCTGGCATGGTGGCTCACGCCTGTAATCCCAACACTTGGGAGGCAGAGGCAGGAGGATTGCTGTGATGTGAGTTGGAGGCTAAGCTCAGGGCCAGCCTGAACCACAAAGCGAGACACTGTCTCAAAAAAATAAATACAAAACGGACTTCAAACTTTAACTATTTTTATTTAATATAGTTTAGTATAAATAGTACTTTCCAATATTTAGAGAAGTATTAACTTGGACACCATAAACATTCATTATAAATATCCTTTTCATTACAGTTATAATTCCCACTTGCAGTCTTCAGAGAAAGAGGCCAGAAGTATAATGGCGGGAGATGATGAAAATGCTGTTTCAAATGTTATTCGGTGTCTTCCAAAACACATCCAAGACTCAGGATATGTACTTGGGTGGTTTTCAAGGATGCTGGTCAAACCCTAAGAAAATGTCACCATTTCAATGACTATTCTGGAGCACTGTTTCTTGCAGTAAGACTGAATTCAATGCTTAGGACACGGAGTTGGATTCAATAAACTTTAAAAAATATGACTTATTCACAGGACTCTTGGCATAGCCGTATTTGAAGTTTTTATTGGTGAGAAATTGGAAGTTCATGTTTTCACTTCTTCAGTCCCAAAAGCTCTGTTCTGAGTTCTCCAGGCTTTGGTGGAATTTCAGGTACTGTCTACAAAAACCAGAAACACACACAAAAAAACCCATTCAATGTTAACGCTCAGTTAAGACTGCCATTCAGTGTAATATTACTTACAGAAAAAAAAAGAATAAGTGCTTGCTTCTTACTCCATAATCAACCTTTCCTCTGAGGACCTCTGGCTGATCAAACCCCCATCCAGCCTGGGTTTAGGATCTATCATCCTGGCACTGTCTTAGGTATGACAGCTCCTACCAGCTTCAATGGACAGATGTGCAGACCACAGAGTGCCAACTACACCAACAGAACAATAAGCAGAACTGCAGCAGCCGTGTCTTTGAGGAAGAAAGGGAAGAGATGGTTTTCCTTTGTACCAATTTTGCTGAGGCGTACTATACCGTTTTCCCATTTTAAGTGTACAATTCAGTGCTGACTGTGGAGGTACAGGGCTTTAATTCCAAACTCTGGGAGGCAGAGGCAGGAGGGTTCCAAGTTCAATTTTAAGCCCAGCCTGGCAACTTAAAATACTTAGTAAGATCCTATCTCAATATAAAAAGGGCTGAAGGTATAACTAAATGTGAAGAACCTAGGTTCATTCCCAGTAGTGTCAAAACAAGCAAAACCCCTATAATAAGTGTATAGTTCGGGGCTGAGGGTACAACTCAGTGGTAGAGTGACAACCTAACACCCTCAAAACCCTGGGTTTGATCCCCAGCACCACATACAAGGAAAGATTACAATGCAATGGTTTTCAGCACAATGTATGCCCAATTTGGTTTTGTTTAAGATAGGTTTCACTTTACAGTTCAGATTGGCCTTGATCTCACTGTGATCCTCCTGCCTCAACCTCCTGAGTCTTGAGATTTCAGCTGTGTGCCACCATACTTGGCTTTTGGGTGTTTCATGGAGAAGGGAGTACAGTGAGTGGTCCTTTGTGACTTAAGTCGTTTCACAGGCTTAACGTTTTCAAGATTGATCTACATGGTCACATGTAACTGTACATTATTTCTTTTCCTTGCAGAATCATATTCCATTGTACAGACATATCGTGTTTTATTAATGCACTCATCTGATAACTCAAGTTATTTCAACCTGCTGGCTCTACATTTATATAAGCTTTCATGTGGGCATGAGACAGATTTTCATGTCTGTTGGGTACACACCTAGAACTGAAACTTCTGGGTCCTACACTAACCATAGGAGGCATTAGTTTTCCACAGCAGCCGCCCACCTTTCTTTTCTGCCAGAGACACAGGGGCTTCAAATGCCTCCACACAGCCTCCATATCTATTGGTTTTACTACCGCCAAAGGAAGGATAGGAAGTGGTTTCTTGCTGTGGCTCTGATTTCCACTTCTCTGATGCCCAGAGATGCCAAGCGACCTTTCCTCTGTTCATTGGCTGAGATGGTGACTTCTGAACAAGGCACAAGAAGATGAGGGTGTCGTTCGTGCAGCTGTCCCAGAGTGGAACTGGTGGCAATGCAAGTGTAGAGCAGCCCAGATGGTGCTCTGACTTCATCCAAGGGAAAAGTGAGGCTATACCAAGTTCCACAGGAGGTAGAAGGGGACTGGGGAGGGCTTCAAGTGTCCACTGCCTTTCATGCTACATGGAAAGACCCTGGAGAGTTGTTAAGAGTAGTATGATCTGATTGGCGAGTAGAAACATAATAGTGGACATCTGTCATCCCAGTACTTGAGCCTAAGGTAGGAGGGTTGCTGAGAGTTCAAGGCCAGCCTGAAATGCAGTCTCCCCAATAATCACAATGTTGACTTGTTGAGGAGACACTGGAGAGAGCAGAAGGCAGAAATCGGTGAGGAAGCTGCTGCAATGATGTAAGACAGAGACGACAGCAGTGGCCTGGCCCAGGGAAAAGTGATGGTGGTGGTGAGAATGGTCCATGTGTGGGTGTTATTCTCAGGTGACTCCAATGCGAGACTCCGGCATTCAGAGGGCCACGAGGGCATCCATGTCTCAGCCTGAACAACTAGAAGAAATGAGCTACCTCTTGGCTATCACAGTGAACCAGGCAGGACAACTGGAACCAAGCACCTTTTGCAGCTCTCTGAGGACCTACTGCCCATGAGCCCCATGAGCCCCATGAGCCCCAGGAGCCAGCATGGTCTCTTCCACTCAGCTCCACTCCAACCTTCAGCTGTCAGACCTGAGGTTTTGTTACAAGGCAAGGAAGTGGCTGATGGTGGTTAATATAGCAGCAGCAACAGCTGGGACAATTTCAAAGACTAGGGAAAGACCATATCTTTAAACATTAGTAAAGCATAAGGCACCTAAACACAGCTTTCCCTCCTGGCCTGTAGGTGCCCAGAGGGAGGCTCAGTTAGACCCAGGTAGCCTGAGACCCTTGACGTGCACCTTCCACAGGCTGGTTTCATGCTGCCCTCTCCTACAACACTCTCTAAGGCCAGATGGGTGAGGCAAGCCAATCTCCAGAATCAAATCACATCTATTCCTTTTGCTGGTGGCTCTTCCTACACAACCAAGGCTAAACTACATTTCTATGGAAAGTTCTTGTCACTTTGTCTCCTCTAAGGGTCCCTGATGCTTCACTAGAGCTCTTAAAAGATAAGCAGTCTGATGTAGTAAGAAGGAGCTTTGGTGGCACCGCTTGTAGAAAGACTACAATTGTCTAAATGTCAATGGGGATTGAGCAAATATATATATATATATATATTATATATATATAATATATGAACAATCTGTATGATAAAATACGGTGGCCAACGGGGTACAATGTGTGCCTCACACATGTAAAGCCCTGAGTCCAATCATCCCTAGATCACAAAAGAACGAAAACCATAGTGATTATAAAAAGGACTATTAATACACACAAATGTCTATTTAAATTTTTGTCTCCTTTAAATGCTGTCTTCACTCGCTCTTCATTCCGCGCACACAGGTCAGCTACGACATTCTAAGCTCCTTTCTAAGTAACTGACACAAAAACGAACCAGACGGCCCTCTATGGAGTTTATATTCTAGCCGAGCAAAGAAAAAGCGCAAGAACAGACGACTGCGTGCTGTGTCCAGTGCTGCACGGGGATGAAGGTGCAGAGTCAGGCGCTGCCACAGAACCCTCGCTACTGAAGGAGCCCCGCGAGCCAAAACCGAATTCTGGGATGATGCACTGAGCCACTTCCGCCCAGGCCCGGAAGTTTGGGAAAGGAAACCAAGCACGAGGTGCAGGGAAAGAGAGATATAGCTCAAGAACGCTCTTGGTAAAGTTCGGTCTGAGGAGTCTTGAGAAGCACCCGGGGAACCAAGGAGGCGAGGACGGAACCCAGTCAGGCAAAGGCGGAGAGGGCTGGTGGTGGTGAGGCCACACTGCGCGCCTTCACTGGCCACCTGGCCGCCGGAGCCCCGCGTCCCAGCGCCCCCCGCCTCCCCCCGCGCTCACCAGGTCCGGGCGGTAGAACATGTGCACCACTTGGGCTCCCGCGCACATGGCCAGGAGGCTGGCGGCGAACATCTTCAAGTAGGTGGGCCAGGACACGCCCGCCGGCATGTTCCGGGCTTGGGTGGGTCCTCGGCTGCCCAGAGCGGACAGCTGGAGGACGGACCCCAAGTGTGAGGAGCTAGCACCACGCCGGACGGCGGAGTGCGCGCACCGCGGCGCAGGCGCACTCGCGTGCCCGGGCGGAAGTGGGGTTGGGCCAGGAGCCACAACATTTTTCATTTTCTTACCAGTTCTCTCGTCGTTGCTTTCCCTTCGTCGCTGTCCTCAAATTGCCAGGTGATTTCCTTGGCAGGTGGGATGGCACAGGCTGGAGTCTGGATACTGCCTCAGTTTACCCTTTCGCGCAAAAGAAACCGCGCCTTTGCCACTTTCAGAGGGGGTGGGGCTTGGCACTTTAAATGAAATCACTCCCCGGTTGAGTGAAATTAAAAGCTCTCGCTTTCCTTGTTTCTGGCACTTTCCTTATTTCTGTCTGGCGTCCTCTGTTACCTGAAGTAGAGCCACGCCCAGACGGCAGTGCCCTTGGGCGGTGGTGCTGCTGGATAAGAGGAAAACAGCAGTCCACATTAATTATATAGGTTTTTAGACAGTGCCTGGGTTTTGTCAAGCGATAAATTGGTATAAAAATGAGTTCTGAAGGATTAATTTTTATATGTAACATAAATCATGATACACTCATTTGAAACAATTGTTTGGGGATATATTTGACATACAATACATTATCTCAAAGTATACGTTTGATGCAGTTTGTATTCCCACAATGTAGATAATGAACATACCGATTGTAGTGGCAAAGGGAACTTGAAAGTACTTGAGAGAGACTCAGGATTTAGATAAACAACAAACTTTATTTTGCTAGCAAAGAGCCACAAGGGAAACGAGTCCCTCCTAGATTGACTGACTGAACCTTTTAGGTTTCCAGCCGGTTTTATAGATAATGTGGGACAATTGGTTTGAGACCACATATTTCACTTGCACATCTCCAAGGGATCTACTGGACTTTATCAGGGCTTAGTTGATTACTGTGGCTACGAGTAGGTTACTTTTGAAGTTGGGGAAAGTGATAATTCTAATGAGAAAATTTGTGGGGGGCAGAAGGGAGCCAGAAAGTGACACTTGGTAATAGGCAGGTGTTACATGTGGGAATAAAGCAAGGAGCAGGCTACAAGGGAAAGTTGACTTAACAATATTAGCAAAGTAAAAGTGACCAGGGGAAACAAAGTTTTGCAAGATTAAAAACAGTTTTACAAAATAAAGAGTAAAGGGGGCAGGCGGAGATTAAGCTCATTGATTCCCGAGCCTGCCTGCCTGCCTGCCTTGAAAAGCATAAGGGCCCTGGTTCATCCGCCGGTAACCACATACAGCAACGCCTGGCGTGGAGACCCACTCTCAGCAGCAATCAGAACCACATACCACAGTGCCGAGCTTGGTGGCTCACGCCGTAATCCCTGCACTCGGGAGGAAGAGGCAGGATTGCTGTGAGTTCTAGGCTCGCCTCATGTACATACTGAGCTCAGGACCAGCCTAAACTACAAAAGCGAGACCCTGTTGAACAAACAAACAAAAAAACTACCTGATGAAGTCCTGGCACATTCACCAGTGACAGAACTGATGAAACAACACCCAATGTAAGCCAGCACTATGGAGGCTGAGGCAGGAGGATCACAAGATACAGAATCACAAAGTGGAGTCCTACCTGGGCAGGTTAGTGTCTTGTCTCCAAAAACAGGATAGAGATGTAGCTCAGTGATAGTGTCCCTGGTTCAGTGCTCCAAAACCGCAAAAACGAAACCCAAAACGTAAAACACACACACACACACACACACCCCTCTACTCTAAGAACCATGAGAAATAAGTGGGGCCGATTTGCCAGGAGTAATGATTGAATGCAGCCAGACGATCATACGTTCACATACCCGAGGTTAAGCACCATGGTTTACGCGTATTTTAACAGTCACCCTGCTTTTACAGATCAGGAAACTAAGGCCCAATCCTGGACTCCTGGGATTTTTGATTATGGTCTCACAAA
The DNA here is from genome assembly GCA_004026965.1 of Petromus typicus. NCBI lineage: Eukaryota > Metazoa > Chordata > Mammalia > Rodentia > Petromuridae > Petromus > Petromus typicus. Next base: position 11,381 of record PVIR01028858.1, on the reverse strand, counting down.
CCCCCACCACAGTAGCTGAACAGTTTTGTTTTGTTAAATGATTCTGAAGATTTGCTTTCATGTATGTATATATATCTGTATGTATGTATGTATTTATTTTACGGTACCAGAGATTGAATTCTAGCTTTTGTGCTTCCAAGGTAGGGGCAGTACCACTTCAACTACATCTCCCAGCCAGTTTCTTTCTTTTTTTTTTTTAATAAGAAACTATTTTAATTTTTTCCTTTTTTTTTTTTTTTTTTTTTTTTTTTTTTTTTTTTTTTTTTTTTTTTTTTTTTTTTTGAGACGGTCTCGCTTTGTGGTTCAGGCTGGCCCTGAGCTCAGCCTCCAACTCACATCACAGCAATCCTCCTGCCTCTGCCTCCCGAAAGCAGGGATTACAGGCGTGAGCCACCACGCCCGGCACTGTGGTATGTGGTACTTATTGCTGCTGGGCGTGAGTCGCCACACCCAGTACTGTATATGGTTAACCAGGGATCAAACCTTTGTCCTTATGCTTGCAAAACAGGCGCCGGAACCACTGAGCTAAATCCCTGACCCAAGATTTTTTTTTTTTTTTTAATTTTTTGAGACAGGATCTCGCTTTGTAGCCAAGGCTAGCCTTGAACTCGTGGCAATCTTGCTGCCTCCCAAGTGCTGGGATTATAGGCATGTGCCACCACGCCTGGCATGATGAGCAATTTTTAACTGGGATAAAATTTGAGGCAAAAACCTCCGAACAAAACGCCTCCGCACAGATCCCAGGAGCCAAGTGCTCATGCGGAATTACCGGCCACTAACGCTTTGCCCACAAGCTCCAGTCCTTCCCGACGGGCTGCGCGACGGAAGAGACGCCCCGCGGAGAGACGCGATTGGGTAGGAGAGTCACGTGACGGCCGCGCGCGGCGGAGCGGAAGTACCTCCTGCCAGGGCTCGGGCGGGAGGGGTTGCCGAGCCGACGCTGGAGGACCTGAGCCCGCATACTCTCCAACGCCGGCCCTCGAGCTCCAGTCCAGTGTTGTCCTGTCGCTGTGCGCGCACTGCCAGGACACTGAGGCCGGCGACCGAGGACCCGGGAGGAGCAGCCGCTCGCGCGGCCTGGGCATGGAAGCGGAGGCCGCGGGCAGGTAACTCGGCGCAGCCCTCGCCAGCTCCTCTCATCCTTCTCTTCCTCCCGACCCCTCGCAGCGGCGGCGGCGGGCGGGGACCCGATCACAAAGACCTGATGCGCGTGCGCACTGCAGCCTGCGCGGGAGGGAGACGCCGGCTGTCGGGGTCCTGGGAGGGTTCCCGTGCACCTGTGCCTGATTTCGTTCCCCTCTTAAGCTACCGGCCACCACCGCGGCTCTGTCCTTCTTGATGGCGTCCACCATACGGGGAACCGGATCGTCCTGTTCATAGGCCACGTGTGATGGCTTCCTCCCCAGAGTCTGTCTAAAAGCAACATTAAGGGTCACAGTAGATAATGTGGCCATGAGTGTAACCCTGTCAGGGTCTCAAAATTGGCTTAGATTTCCAGTGGTTTTGGGACAATATTTTTTAAAATGTATTTTGAAAGTTGTAAGTAAATAGAAGTTTTGAAAAGTAAAGATTCGACTTATTGACAGCTAAATGAGAAAAATAAGTAAGGGGACCAGATCTTTAAAAAGAGAACAAATAATCATTTCCTTTGAAATAGAAGTACCATTAGACCTAACGAAGAATTATCCTCTTGGTGCTTAATGGACACAGAACTGCAAGACGCAACAGAGTGTGTAAAAGGAGAGTTTGTACAAGAAGGATCTCTGCTTCTACTGTGGAGATTGAGCCCAGGGCTTCACACGGGCCTAGGCAAGTTACTCTACATTGAGAAATATCTCCAGCCCAAAAGCATCACACTGAAATAAATAAAATAGTTTTTAAAGTTTAGGAGAGGAGATGACCATATATAAATTTGCATTTTATTCTACTCTGACATTTTGGACCAAACCCAGTAATGAAATACACTTGCTTCTTTCTTAGAAGTATTTTGCAAATGAGACAACTCACCAGGTCTTGTAGATATTGCTTTCACATCTGTGATCTTATATAACAGGAGAACTGAAACCATACCGAAGGCTATCATCAAGTGAATTACGTGATAGAAGGCCTTGCTTAGCAAATTAATGGACTCTATGATTCTACTCAAAGCTCTGGCATATATATGTGTCAATGCTCATGATACTTGCCCAGCATTTACCTTCAGGAAATGTGGAAAATTCACTCAGAGACTTTATCCTTGGGGATTCTGAAGTAATTCATATACTAAATAATTCTTAGAGGATGGTCTCTGTTACTCTTGACTTTGTTGGATAGGGCTGGGGATTTAGCTCAGTGGTTCCAGCGCTTACATTGCAAGCGCAAAATCCTAAGTTCAATCCCCTGTAACCACATACTGCAATACCAGGAGTGGAGACTCATGCCCATAGCAAAATCCTAAGTTAGATCCCCAGTACCACATACCATAATGCCAGACGTGGTCGCTCACACCTGTAATCCCAGCACTTGAGAGGCAGAGGCAGGAGGATTGCTACCTTCGAGGCTTGCCCAGGCCGCATAGTTAGTTCAGGATCAGCTTGAACCAAAAGCAAGACCCTGTCTCAAAAAAAAAAAAAATTGGATTATAATGTACTTGTTTGGAAAACTGTCAAAATATTCGTAGAAAAATACTGTATGGATTATACTGTTGATGGGAAAGTAAACAGTTTGAGTCTTAAACAGTATAATGAAACAGAGGAAAAAAGGAGGAATCACATAACAAGCCTAGTGTATGTCCTGTGACCTCAAGCATGAAGAGAATTTTTACCAAAAATCCAAGATAGAACAGCAGATCAGAAGTGACTGGATAAGAATGACATAGTCCACTGTGGACAGAGATGGAATTTAGATTTGCTGGCACACGCCTATGATCCGAGCTATTCAAAAGGCTGAAGCAATAGGATCACGAGTTTAAGGCCCACTTAGGTAACTTAGCTAGACCCTGTCTCAGAATTTAAAAAGAGGACCTGAGGATTTAGCTCAAGTGGTACCGCACCTACCTTGGAAACACAAGGGCTGGAGTTTGATCCTGAGTGCTGAAAAAAAAAAATCAAAATTTAAATGTAGATTATTGGTAAAACATGCACAGGACCTAGGCTCAATACCCAGCTCTGGAAAAAAAAAGAATAATTCAGGTAGGCAAGACTAACTTACACTTAAGATGAGACTTTCTGGAAGTGGCAGAGTAAGAGGGACTATTTATTTTAGATTTTGATTGAAAAAGATTTTTAAAGGTTTTGGTTTTCCACACAGCCCACTGGCATGATGTGAAATGACCAAGACAGAAATATATCATTCATATTTTGACTTTTCATTTGATATGAAAAAAGGTTGTCAAACTGGAGATGAGAAAGAGATTTAAAGACTAATGAAGGCCGGGCGTAGTGGCTCACGCCTGTAATCCCAGCACTCCGGGAGGCAGAGGCAGGAGGATTGCTGTGATGTGAGTTCGAGGCTGAGCTTGGGGCCAGCCTGAACTACAAAGCGAGACCCTGTCTCAAAAAAAACAACAACAAAAAAAATAAAGACTAATGAAGGCCATTAAGAAGACCTCGCCTGCTCTACAGGAATTCTGTGTCCTGGCCATATTTCAGGAAAAGGCCGGGTTATAGCAGTCCTAGACTGGGTGTAGTGGTACATGCTTATAATATCAGCACTCACGAGCCTGAGGCAAGAGAATTGCAGCAAGTTTGAGACCAGCCTGCGCTATATAACAAGTTCAAGGTCAGGCTGAACTCTATAATTGAAAGCGTGCCTGAAAAAAGAAAGAGAATGGGAAAAAATGAGAATCAGGTCACATCATATATTGGTACAAGTTGTCAATGTACATGATACGGATATAAAATGTACCTATTTCACAATACAATTAATTTTAATGAAAGAAGATTACACTAGTTCTTGAGGACCTGTTGGCAGCAGATGAGAAACCTGAATAATGAAAATAAATCCAAGGGTCCCTGTTTCTTAGGTGGAATGTGTTGTGCATTGACATTTGTAGCCCAGGTCATGCTTGATTTGTGATCTTCCTGCCTCAGTGTCTTGAGTGTTAGGGTTATAGATGTGTGTTAAGAGTACAGACATTTGCCACCTGAACTTTTTTGGGCTTTACTGAACATCTTATTTTTCTGGTACTGGCAATACTAAGGACCTTCACACTGAGCTATATCCCAGCTATACATATTTTCTTGTTTGTTTATTTTTGCAGTGTGGAGTTGGAGTTCAAGACCTTTCCATTGAGCTACATGTCAAGCCTTTTGGTTTTTTAAAAGTTTTTCGATAAAATCTAAGTCATTAATTATATTGCCCAAGGTGGGTTCAAATTTATGGTCCTCCAGGCTGAGGATAAGGATTTAGCTCAGTGGTTCCAGCATCTGCCTGGCAAGCACAAGGTCCTGAGTTTGATCCTAAGTAACCACATAGCATAGTGCTGGGCATGGTGACTCATACCTGTAATCCCAGCACTCAGGAGGCAGAGACAGGAGGACTGCTGTGAGTTCAAGGCTTCCCTGGATAGTGAGCTCAAGGCCAGCCTGAACTACAGAGCAAGATCCTGGCTTTAAAAAAAAAAAGATATAATCCTCCTGTATCAGCCTCCCAGAGTGCTGAGATTATAGACAAGTGTCACCATACCTAACTTATTTTTGAGGCAAGGTCTTGCCAAATTGCCCAGGCTGGGATTGAACTCATTTTCTTCCTCTCTCATCCTCCCAGAGTACTAGGATTAAAAGTTTGTACCCCTAACACCCACTTACTGAACTTTTTTGTTTTGTTTTTGTTTTTGTTTTTTGAGACAGGGTCTTGTTTTGTAGTTCAGGCTGGCTCTGAACTCACTGTGTAGCCCATGCTGGCCTCAAATTCACAGTGACCTTCTTGCCTCTGGTTCCCAAATGCTGGGATTACAGATGTGCACCACAGCATTCAGTCCACTTAACTGAACATTTTGTAAAAGAAATAGTGTGAGAAGATAGTAGGAGTTCAGGAAAAACAAACAAAAAATGAGATACACTAGATAGCACTGGGAAGTATCTAGAATAGTCTTTATTCGTTGAGTGCATTTATTATGTATCAGGTACTGTTTAAAATGTGCTAATTAACTGTGCTGTTGTTGCTGTTTTGCATATGTTAATGCTGGGGAATAAAAGTTTAAGGGGAAAAAAACCCTGAAATTTGAGCCAGGTATAGTGGCTCATACCTATAATCCCAGCACTTGAGAGGCAGAAGCAACACAATTGCCATGAGTTTGAGGCTAGCCTGGACTACATAGTTCAGGGTTATCCTGAACTACAAAGTGAGATTCTATCTCTAAAAAATACTTAAAAATAAATAAATGTTTAAGGAAATGTCCACATAGCTATTAAATTGCAGAGCTGGAGATTGGGGTCAAAGTGTGCCTCCCTGGCTAACAGTCATGCCCTGCCACTGCCCTTTGTGGGCAAGAGGAAGACAAACTGGTGACAGTTCTCATCAGAGTAATGAAGAACTGGTTTATTGCTGAAAGAACCAAGGAAAGACGAGAGAGTTCTGTACTGAAATGCGGGCAGCTTTATCCTAGATTTACTCTCCGGAAAACAATTTGTTGGTGCTAATGTCATGCAGAAAAATTTGTGAGTGACTTAAGTCTGGAAAGAGTTTGCAGAACTAACAATCAGAGCCCAGACAACTCCCAGCTGACGGGACAATGAGTCACTGCTGACGGTAGCAGTAGTGGTGTACTCGGGTTCAGAGGGATCAGGGACGACGTGAGGCGTGAGGGAGAAGTGATTTAGACAAGACTTTTTGGGTTTTTTGTTTTAGCTTTGGTGATTTGGGGGTGGGGTTGCGCTTCTTTTGAGACAAGTCACCTAGGGTGGCTTCAAACTCACGAATCTCCTGCTTCAGCCTCCTAAGTGCTGGGAACCAGGCATGTACCACCAGACATCCACGGGGTAGCCCTCATTGTGATTCAGCAGTTTACTGTGAGAACCAGTAAACCTGATGTCACAGGTTCTATAATTTGTCATCAGAATGAGCAGGTTGATAGTTCTGTGCTGCTTCAAGTCATGAAGCTTTGAAAAGTGTTCAGTGAACTGAGAGCTCTGAGTTATTCTGAATCTTTGTACTAACCGTTTCTGGTAGCCTGCCCAAGGTGAGCCAACACTTGCATTTAGCAAGATCAGAAGTCTTGGTGTAGTTCCTGTGGTCTCCATCAGAGTTCACATAACTTGGTCCCTAGTGCTGAGCACTTGGATGATTTAGCACTAAATACTATTTTGTGAGTGTTTAGTATTATACATAGTGAAGTGAAGAGGATCAAGTATACCTTGAAGATAGCAATTTTTTTAAATCCTTAAAGTGACTCTGAATTAACTGTACTTCTGAAAATACAATCGCTGATAGCCGTGTAAACCATGCCTGTCAGCCCTGTAGTTCCCAGAAAGGGGTAGAGATGCAGACCAGCGGAAAGGAAGAGGTACATGGCAGGGAAGGGAGAACGGTGGTAAGAACAGCCTAGAGATAAAAGTTGAAGAAAGAAAAATCAAAAAAGGAAATGAAAATGTTCGTCATGCTTGTTGGATACCAGGAAGTCGTAAAAAAAAAAGGATCAGAGAAGAATTCTGATTTAGATTAAATTGCTTAGTCTAACCTCTTGTGCATGGCAAAGGAAGAAGTGGACAGGGTGAACTTGACATAGTCACTTTCTCAACACTGGGATACTTCCAAAGCTTAAAGAAAAGTCTTGGGACCAGGGCTGTAGCTCAGCGGTTCTGGTGCCTGCTTCAAAATCACAAGGTCCCAAGTTCGATCCCTAGTACCAGCAAAGGCTTGTTGTGGCTCCCATTTGAGAGGTTTCAGTCTGTGTTCTATAGACTCAAAAATTGGAACCTCGTTGTGGGAGGGTCTAAGTGAAGGAAAGCTGCTCCTTTGGGGCAGCCAAGAACCAAAGAACAAAGGAAGTAGCCAGGGGTTAGGTGGATCCTTCCAGAGCACACCTCCAGCAACTCACCTTTTCCATGCAGTCCCCACTTGCTAATATCACATTTAATTCCAGTGCCCCTGTGGTCCAGTCCTCTTCTGCAAGCCCCACCTGTGACACCATGAGGCTCTCTAGGGCATCTATATGTAAAACATGTACTTTATTTTAAAATGCCATAGATTATTTTTAGAAAAGTTAATGGGTACGTTATCATAGATACTTTTCTGGGTTTCTTTGAAAGATTATACATATCTAAGGTAGAAGTTCTTACCAACAGTAATTTCTAGATTTAATTTTCAGTTTTTGAGCCACATAATTTTAAAAGACATAATGTCTCCTCTCTATACTAAGGGAACTACATTTCAGACAACTAATTTTAAAAGTGAAGAAGCTTTTTATAATGTGAATGATATCTCCTCAGTTTGGATTGGATTTTTACAAGTACTCCAAAACCTGTCTGTCAAACAGAATGGTAGCATGAATATGGGTATAGTGGCAAGGAGATGCCTTCTTGGCTATGTAACAGACTAACACGCCCTCTGTATTCTTTAGGTCATTCATTCATTGTGACCATATGAGGCATGTGTAAGCTCATGGGTTTGACCCTAAGAACAGCATAACACAATTATACTTTGTCTGTGGGACAAAATACCTGAGACCCAAAAAGTAAAGAAGAGGAGGGCTTTATTTTGACTCTCAGTTTCAGACATTTCAGTGTGTGCTTGACACACAGAAATGACATGGTGGGAGGGTCTGAAGTAGAAGAAAGCTGCTGGCATCATTGTGCCGGGAAGCAGAGAGAGATATACCTTCCAAGTCATACCCCGGTGACCTCTCTCTTCCAAACAGGCCCATCTCCTCATCTCCTATTTAGCTGTAGCACCTGCATGATAGAATCACATTCCAAAAGTGCCCCACATACCACATAGGAATTTTATGGGTCATTCCAGTTCTAACCTATAACATTCTGTCCCAGGGCTCCAAAGGACTCTTGTGTATGTTTGTGTAAAATGCATTTAGTCCACCTGTACATGTTGCCAAAGTGTTAACTGTTCCAGCATTGCTGAAAAGTCCAAAGTCTGTGAGAGTTGAGGCAAACTCCTAGCTGTGACCCCTATAAAAATCAAAAAATAAAGTTAAATACTTTTCAACATAACAGTGGCACAGAACAAGTATTCTCATTCCAGAAGGGAAGAACAGGAAGTTAGGAGTTGGACGAAGCAAGGCTGAGAGCCAGCAGGGCATGTTGTTCATGTCCAAGACCCAGGGCAAGTTGTAACAGGATATGGGCTCCAAAGGGCTTGGGAAGCCCTACCCTACAGTTTCACCTGTTAAAACTGTCATGGCGCCTCTCTGCTTGCTGCCTGAAGCTTTACGCAGGAGACAATCTCTCCAGCTTTCCGTGGTTGCCACTGAACTTCCAGCCTCACTCACAGCTTCATACACTGTGCTCTCAGGGACTTTCTAGGTCTTCTGAAATTTGAGTGGTAGCCTCCCTCACCCTACAGCTCTTGCATCTGCATGCCTATCAAACCAGCACCATGTGGATCACGCCACTTCGGTCTGTGGCCAGGTCAAGCAGGCCTCCTTAGACCATGGCTGCAGAAGCTTCCAAGTTCCTGGGTAGCTGAGCACTGAATCAAATCCCAGAGAGCCACTTCCCTATTCAGCCTTTCTCTGGCAGCGTGCCCTGGGGCTGTCTTCTCAAAGCAAAGTTTTTAAACATTTAACTTATGTTCCATGTCTACGTTATTTTCTCTATGTGCAGCTTAGTTTACAATGCTGTATTATATTATATTACATTATATTTATATTTTATTTTCTATTATTAAACTTTTTCTGTGCATTTAGTTTTTAACAGCTGCCTAGTATTCTCATGTTATTATACTAGAGTTTACTGATTCACTGTATCTTAATTTTTCCATAATTTACGAACAGTATATCTAAAAAATAAAACTCTTAGGATGTAGGTTAGTATTTTTCTCCCTGGTTCTAAGCTATGTTTTCTCTAGCGACTTACCTCTCTGGTGCTCTGTCCACTGGACTTCTGTTGAGCATCCAGCATCCTTGCCGGGCACCCACAACTTCTGGAGTCACTTCCAGGCTTACACAGAGGAGGCTTCGCCTTGCTCCCCACTCTCACACCATTCATGGGGGCCTGACTTCCACAGGCGAGCTGGTCTGTCGTCTCTGCCTCTTAGCTTCCTGACCTTCCCCTGTAAGGCACAGAGAGAGAGAGAGAGAGAGAGAGCTGTCGAGGCTCTTGCCACAGCAAGCATGGCTCCCCTCCAGTGGGACGGATACTTTCCCACCTTCCTACAATGTCCTCTTCATCCTGCACACTGAATGACATTATTTGACATTAACTTTCTGAGTTTTATCACCTGTGTTTACTTCCTTTGCTTTGGCTGACAGCAGCAGCTTGAGATAGTGGCTTCAGGTCACTGGAAAGTGTTTCCAATTTGTCCTCCAAGGCCTACGCTGCTTTTTTTTTTTTTTTTTTTTTTGAGACAGGGTCTCACTTTGTAGTTCAGGCTGGCCCTGAGCTCAGCCTAAAACTCACATCACCGCAGTCCTTCTGCCTCTGCCTCCCAAGTGCTGGAATTACAGGCATGAGCCGCCACGCCCAGCACTGTGGTATGTGGTACTGATTGCTGCTGGGCGTGAGTCTCCACACCCAGTTTTGTATGTGGTTACTGGGGATCAAACCCTGGTCCTTGCACTTGCAAGACAGGCGCTGGAACCACTGAGCTAACTCCCCGGCCCTTTTTTAGTTTTTTGAGACAGTTTTGCTTTGTAGTTCAGGCTGGTCCGGAACTCAGCCTCAAACTCAGCAATCCTCCTGCCTCTGCCTCCCCAGTGCTGGGATTGATTACAGGTGTGACCACTACTCCCAGCATTGTTGTATGTGGTTACTATTGGGGATTGAACCAGGAACCTTGTGCTTGCAAGGCAGGCACTGGTACCACGGAGCTAAATCCCTGGCCCTACACTGCTTATTTTGAACGAAGTTTAAATCATGTTCAGAAGAGCGTAGGGATTTTTTTTAATTGTAAATTGAATAGATGTTTACAAAATAATTATTCCTAATCCCTATTCAGTGAGAAACCAAAACAGAACCAAAAAAAAAGCTAATAATAACATAAACCAAATCTATTGAATAAATCAGAAAACAAAAAAGAAAACCATAACCTTGTTTGGAAAGGATCTTAGTGCCAACAAATAAATACTAAAGGCTAGAAACACAAAGGTATCTGTGGACAGACAGATTACCACCCTCATGGGTTGATAGGCCTGTCAGGTCTGTTTATGGAAAATTCCCCGACCTCATTCCAAAGGAAGCATGGCCCACGTGACATGACTGGCGGGTGTCATCAGAGATACTATTTTGTCTACATGTTCAGTAAAGTGGGTACATGCATCTGGGAGCAGAGCTTTTTCTTCTCTTCCCACTGCCACCTCTAAGTAAATACAGTCAGATGACAGGATATTTGGATCCTGAAGTTTTTTACAGCTGATCATTTAAACTTGTATTTGGGCTGGCCCACTGGTACACAACTGTAGTCCCAGGATTCGGGGGGCTGAGACAGAAGGATCACAAGCTTGACGCCATTCTGAGCTATATAGTGAGACCCATTCTCAAAAAGAAAAGAAACTAAAAGCTGGGATATAGCTCAGTGGTAAAGGACTACCAATACTGTAAAAATTAAGCACAGAAAACCTTACATTTGGCAAATTGTGTCATCATAGAACTGCTTGTTCTTCCAGCTATTCCCTCGAACAAGCTCAAGCATTTTACTCCTTTCCGTATCATCCGATGATGGCTGAAGCTCCTAGCTTGGCAGTCCCAGTGACGGAACAGCAGATGCCAGTGGAAGCCCCTGTCCAGGAACCTGTGAAAGGTAGTTACCACGGAGACAGTTGAGAGCAGTGACACTGGATTTAAGCACCTGTGGGAAGGGCAGGTCTCAGAAGGAATTGCAGCTCTATTACAGTGTCATAATGCACCACCCCACGGAAGCTGCTCAGAGGGTGTAAGCAGGGGGCGGGACACTGACGTGTTTAAATCAGTCTGCAGCTAACTCCTCGAGTGTCAAAGTGCAAGCCCAGCCTGGGAAATTTAGCAAGACCCTGCCTCAAAATCAGAAATGAAGGGCTGAGGATGCAGCTCGGTGGTGGAGCACTTGTCTGTATGCACAAGGGCCAGGATTCAGCCTCGCGACACTGGGAAAATGAGTGACGAAATACGAGGGATGCGTTTGGTGTACAGAACGGGAGGATGTGGAGGCAGGAAGTGCAGTAGGGACTGTTTGATCTGGGAGAAAATGAGGGTGATGGCAGTGGGTGGAGGGAGAGTTAGGAAGAGCTTGGAGGTAGACTCCTGGCCTTTCCT
>PVIR01028857.1:0-21593 GCA_004026965.1 Petromus typicus | reverse complement strand
GCTGAAGGGTGAAGGTCCGTTTTCTGTAACCACATTAAGCTGATCTGAGACAGGTGACCCAGAGGAATACAATCTGGTGTTGACAACTTCAGACATACCGTATTTCCCTGAAAGGAAAACCTAACCATTCAAGGAACCCTAGCATGATTTTTTTCAGGATGCTAATACTAGAAGACCTGCCATAAAAATATGAGCTCTGCTTAAGACTCTCAGCCTAATTTAGGGGTCTAGTCCATCTGTTATAACACACAATGAGTGTACTGGATTATAAAGAAGTACGAACATAATTACATATAAAAACTATTGACCCTACTGCTTTAATATAAATTATAATTATCTATAAATAAACAAGTGGGTGCTTTTGGACAACAGATGTAAACAGATGAACTCAAGATTATCAAATGACTCATCAGAGTACAGATACAATGTACAAATAATGTGTGCACTTGATAATGAGTGGACATGGCTGTGTCTAATATAAATATTTGTAATTCAATTCATCAGTTGCTGCAATGGACGTACTTGATGCACACGTGAAATAAACAGTCTCTGAATGTGAGGCCTGTAGTTTTTTTACCACTTTCATATGAACCCTCATTCTCACCTGACATTTTTTGCCACCACTCCTGTCTGCTCAGTCTTCAATTAGTGCACAATTTAACAGAAATGTTGTGAAGCTTTGCCTGAGAGGGGTTGTTTCTTGAAGGAAAATCACTGACAGGTGTGTTTCCCATGCACTAGGAGCAGACTACAACAAGTGCTCATTTAAGGAGATCCTATTCCACACATGAAGTTGGAGGCAGTGGATCTACAAGACAAGGAGTCGCAAGAAATTCAGGTCAGAATTCAGACTCTGGAGAGTCATGAAGATGTATCAGAAGGAGAAGACATGACTGTATTTCATTCAATACAGATTTTTTTCACATTTTTTAAAAAATTGATTTTATTGGTACATTTTATATACACATTATGATCACAACTGACATTGAGAATTTGTACCAAGTCATGACATGACTTAATTCTGATTTTTTCCAGTTCTCCTGTCCCCACTACAATCCTGTACTCTGTATACATAAGTTCTGTTTTCTTTTTTTTTAATCTTTATTGGCACATTACATATACGCATCATGTTGCACTCCATAATGGGAATTTGTACCAGTGTAAGACACAACTTAATTCTCATTTTTTCCCATAGCCCTACCCACCCATATACATAAAATTTGTTTCCTTACTTTTTTGTTATAATCTCATTTTTTTCCTCCTTCACAAAAATATGGAACGCTTCACGAATTTGCATGTCATCCTTGCGCAGGGGCCAAGCTAATCTTCTCTGTATCATTCCAATTTTAGTATATGTGCTGCCAAAGCGAACACACATAGTTCTGTTTTCTATTTTTTTTTTTTAAGGTTTTTTGAGACAGGTTCTCACTTTGTGGTTCAGGCTGGCCCTGAGCTCAGACTTAAATCACATCAGCAATCCTCCTGCCTCTGCCTCCCAAGTGCTGGGATGACAGGCGTGAGCCACCACGCCCGGCACTGTGGTCTGTGGTACTGGTTGCTGCTGGGCGTGAGTCTCCACACCCAGTATAGTTATGTGGTTACTGGGGATCGAACCCGGGTCCTTGCGCTTGCATGACAGGCGCTGGAACCATTGAGCTAAATCCCCGGCCCCCTGTTTTCTATTTTTAATCAAATTTTTTTCTTTCCCTTCTTACATACCACTACCCACCCTTTTTTCCCTTTGAATATTATCTTATTATTTCGCAATACTTGCCATAAAGTTTAGAACTCATTCACAACTTCAGTTCCTCATACAGGGAAAAGATACAACATTTACATATCTGTGTCTTATTTATTTCACTTTTGCGTATGTCCTCACGATATGTACATTGGAGTATAAAGGACTAAATTTCTCATTCTTTATGGCAGAGTAATACTCTTTTATTTTTTAATAACACACATCTTTTTCCAGTCTCATGTTGATGCTCTTTTGGGCTCAATATTGATTTTTGTACATGAATAAATGTAGCTGTGATATGTGAACAAATGTAGACTGTTGATGAAAAATCAGACAGCCCCTAAAATTAGCTCTATTTCATTTTTTTGGAGCAAAGATAATGAAAGACCCAGTCTTCTTTGCAGGGAAATACCATATGTGTCCATCATCATGAGGTTCCAGGGAGGACAGAGTGACTGGTAAGGCAAGCCTTTCTACACTGAGCTCAATGTTAGAGAATATAAACAAAGGCTACGTTTTCAGTGTGTACTGTGTGTGTGTGTGTGTGTGTGTGTGTGTGTGTGTGTGTGTATACATGTGTGGGTGTGTGTTTGGCTTTTCTTCCCACTTTCTACATTCCCCAAACTCCAGGAAATTTGTCCTTACCCTCAGCAGTGACAGTGGAGACAGTAGGACTTTCCCTTCTCAGAGCAGATATCTCAAGAGAGCGGCACATCATTGGCCAGCTTTTCCTTCTCTAACATCTTGGTACTTGGTGTGAACATGGCCACACTCGCAGCACATACTCAGCAGCGCAGAGGAGCTGAAGGACCCATTGAGAGAGAGAGAGGGAGAGAGAGACACGGCCTGGAGAGGCAGAGTGGGAAGACTGCAGACAGAATGGGTTTGTAGAAACCATCCATCCTTGCAGTTCTCACCGGGCCTGAGCTCAGTGCTAAGCTTCCTTCATGCAGCTCTGCTATCGGGATTACAGGAATGATTATAGGAGATGATTAAGGTGTAGACAGATCTCCAGCCAGACAACAGACAAGTGACCTTCAAGTCACTCTCAAGTGAGATTCCTAAGGTCACAACCAAAGTTTTCTAAGTTGGCATTGTGTGGGAAACTGCCTAGGATCTCAAGTATGAAGGCAAATGGGCACATAATCTGCAAGATGCAAATACTGGCCATCATTTTAAATAGGCCCAAGTCACCTTAACATAAAACTGGATATGTCTGACACAGAATACAAAGCCATTATGCATATCCAGAAACAAGTGAGGTAGAAAACTGGGAAGCTGAGACAGGAGAATCACATTGAAGACTACTAGCTTGGATAATTTAGTGACTTAGCAAGACCCTGTCTCAAAAAAGGAACAAGGAAACAAATGACTGAGGATGCAATTAATGTAAAGGCCCTGAGTTAAATCCCCAGTACCGCAAAGACACAACAGAAAACTAGTCATCAGATAGTGCACAGAGAACTGGTAACCTAATTAGGACTAGTGTTATGACTGAAAATTTATTTCAATATCTCCACACCACCAATTTAAATAAGAGAAGATCAATAATGGCAAAATATTTGGAGAGAGAGAGAGAGAAAGTTTCCACAAAGACACAGAAGGAAGGACAAACTTCCAGGTGAAGTACAAGGACTGAAAAGTCCACTGGAGGAGAGTCCTGGCTGATTAAGCCTTGAGGAATTAAATCCTAATGATCCTCAGGTCACAGCCACGCAAACTGTCTCCTGCTTGTTTTGTGCTCAGGTCGGGAGCCTGGAATTTGTCTCAACACCCTAATAAGTATGTAATACAGAAACAACAATCAACCACTCCTTGGACTGAGAATGTAGCTCAATGGCACAAGCCCGCCTGGCAAGTACCACATCCTAAGTTTGATCCCAACACCAAAAAAAAAAAAAAAAAAAAAAAGCAAGAAATCTCCTCTTAGATTATCAATCACTATTCACCTCGCAACTGACCATCTTCCGCTTCTGAGTTGTCGCCACATTTGCTGAGTGATGGCCACAGAGCCTAAGACAAGAAATGGCTCATTCAGACCTACAGGACAGGCTGCAGAGGCTTGTCTCAGCACTCACTGTCAGACCAGACCCATCGATTCCCTCTTCCTGAAGGACCATCTGACCTCACCTAACTCTGTCTCTGTCCCCACTATGTCCACTCCGATCTGCCTCCAGGCTTCTTTTGTGCCTTCCCTGCCCCTGACACTGTCTCAGGCATCTTTCCTGAGCCATGATGGCTAGGCCTAAATGTTCTCCACTTTGTTATCAAAGACATAAATGCTTTTGGTCCAAGGATGTGCTCAAAAATCTCTTCCTGAGTGAAACTTGATGTTTAAGTACCCAAGTTTGCCTTTCTGCGTTGTCTCTAGAGAACTGCTTGAAATTTCTTGTTCCATAATAGTTCACTGTTGATCTGGCTCCTGTCCAACCTCCTCCCCATCCCCTTGCCCACTACCCTGCAGCCAGGGAGCCCATTCCCCCTGGCCACTCTGCTTCTTCTTCCTCCAGCTCCACTGGCTTCCCCTGTATGACCTACCATGTCTCCTTGCCTCATTCTTAGGTGTCTGCTATCAGCAATGCCCCACTTCTCTTCTCCAAACAATGGGCCTGGTAGCCTCAGCCTGTGGCACGAAAACAAGGCAGTTGGTCATGTTGCCTCCTTGTCAATCAGCAAAATGGGACAATGAGTGGCAGTCCTAGGGGGATAGGCAAGGCCAGTCTTTGCTTGGTGAGCTAGCAGTAAAGGAATGACTGTAAAAAAGAATTAATGAATAGAAAGTATGGGGCGAAGAGAGGTTAACAAAAGTGAAGAAAGAGCCAAAAAAGAAGAGGAAATCATTTGCAGGCCACACCATCTGCAGATTTCACTCAGTACAGCACCAAGTTGGATGGATAATCCTGACCTAGAGCTGAAGAGGACATGGTGGGTGCTTTCAAATCCTGAGAGGTGAGCATTCATTCATTCATTCATTCATTCTCTTTGTGAATAAACCATAAGGCAGATACCCAAGGAGGGAACCACAGACACTTGTCAACCATCCAGCAATCGAGAAGCTGATTCAACTCTGCTCCTTCTTCCCATGTTCAGTGTCCTCTGCAATCTCTTCCCAGTCATTATCACAGTGAGACCACAAGCTCTATGTGGCTCCAAGCAGCACCTTTTCCAAACTGCCTGGTCCAGTTACTTTGCTTCCTTCCAATCCACCTTGTACCTTTGAAACCTCTAGGCCATGCCACCCCTCCCCATTCTAATGCCAGCCACAGCAAGCTGTATCATGCCCCTACCTAAGGTCAGTAGAAGCTGAGAGGACTGATCCTGATGGTGAGTTGAGCTGGGGGGCTGCTCCTACACAGATGGATGTATAGATGAGCTGAGTGTGAACCCGGGGGACAGGGGAGACTCCACCCTGGAGCACAGCCTTCAGCCCCAAAATCCTTGGCAGAATCTATAGCACTTCTTATTTCCTTCGTGTTTCCAATAAAAGCCATTTATGACTTATTCTTGAAGTGCAGTCTGTGTCTGGAATATAAAATGTTTCCTTTACCCAATTTCTCAAAGATCTCTACATTCACATGTTAAAGACTCTGCTAAAATAATTATATCCAACTCATTAAGCAGAATGGGATATGCACAAGAAATAGAGCATCTGGCATCAAAGGTTGTATTTGGGGGAAATGTTGGTAAACAAGGAAAAATAATAGGAAACTCATTAGGTTTCCATTTCTTATCAGGAGGAGGGAATGACATTATAACTATTTCTGTGGTTCAAATGATTCCTCTTCCTTTCTCAATGTGTGAAGGACTCATGCTATGCAATTAAAACATCCTTTTGCTCATTTATCTGTATTAGATGAGACTTTATTTGACAAAAATTG
Organism: Petromus typicus; assembly: GCA_004026965.1. NCBI lineage: Eukaryota > Metazoa > Chordata > Mammalia > Rodentia > Petromuridae > Petromus > Petromus typicus. The sequence continues at coordinate 15,977 of PVIR01028857.1, read as the reverse complement.
AGTGTATTAATATGTGGGAAACAACCTTATTACACAATCGGGATTATGGCTGGGCCAAACTTTCCTGCTTACAGGCCAGAGGAGGACTTATCCACCCCTGTGCATTTAACTCTCATCTTCACCTCTGGTAACAACAAAGACCCAGTGGTTCTACCTGCTGTGATGCTCCAGGACAGAACTACACTAAGATCTTTATCTGCATAAATCCTCAAGGACTACTGCAGACTTCTGCCCTGCCCCCTGAGCTTTTTGTTGTGGACTAAAAGGTGTGGCAAACTGCATGTTTGCCATCTTTGCTACCCAGAGTAGCATGGCTCAGGCCCAAGCTCAGCTTCCTGTCTAAATCTCCTTTCTGTCTATTACTTACTTTGCCTTGTGCTCTGGGGATCACAGGAGGCTAGAACTTAACCTCAGAGGTTCTGGTTCTGTCCCCTTGCCCTGTTCACTACACTCATTACATATGATTTAAAAACAAGTATGGCCAGGAGAGTCTTCTGGGACTTATTGTGATTTTTGCAAGGACATCTCCTTTGGAACTTAATCATAGCCCCTGTCTGCCACTCATATTGTTCTTTTATGCTAATACTCAGTTCCTTCAACTGTTGTTTTTGTGAAGTGTAGCGGAGTTCCCGGTCATGGAGGGTGATGTGCAGAGTCATGACACAGACCCTGGAGAAGGTTTCTGGAATGCTTCCACTTTTAAGGAGGCTTACATGTACTTATATAACAGACAGTTAGACAGCATGATGGGAGCTGAGGAGGGATGAGGGTTCATTGAATAGCCTAGGGTCTTGCCTAATAAGGAAATTTTATGAGCAGGGGGGGCTTGTGTGGCAGGAGAAGCGCTAGAGGGAGTTGTGGCCATGGAAACAAAGTGGGGTGGGGGTGTCAAGAAGGCCACTAACATGGCTCAATGCACGGGTGTGAGTGTGCTCAGCCCCTCAGGATCTCCGAGTCTGTAGGGAGCCAAGTCTCAACCTTCAGGCTCAGGACATAGGTGTGCAGGGCACTTGTCCTAGCCAGACTTCAACCTCTCCCTTAGCTCCCCTTCTTTGTTTAACATCCATGGGTTCTGCTAAAAGCACAATGTTGGAGTGAGTCTGTTTGTATCTGTGGGAAGCTCTTTGTTTAATCTGGAAAACAAAAAACAGGAGAAATAAAAATAGTATAGTAAGAACATATTGTGAGCTTAAAATGAAGGTGTTGGCCCATGACTTAAATTAGTCCATCCTGTAACAATTCCATGCCATACAGACTTCCAGACATTATCTAGGGTAGCAGCATCAAGGGCACGGGTATCATTAAGCTGGGTAACAATAATTGTTAGCTGATGGAGGTGTTCATTGAAAGCTGAGTCCCAGGTAGTCCAAATATAGGAGGACAATTTTTTGTACTGGTCACAGTTAATGCAGTGGTGGGTGTGGCACAAATGTGACTATTATTAGCATGACAGCGACCCCAAATTTTTGTCTCTAATAATTGAACTTCTTCCCATAACAAATCCACCCGAGACTGAAGAGCGAGGATAGCAGCTTGAACTTCTCGCAGGGTGTTCGTCATCTGTCCTAGGGCTCTAGATGTATTATGGGTAAGTTGGTTGACTGTCACTGTCATGGCCGAGACGGCAGCTACAAGGAAGACTATTATAGCGATGATGCTAAGGCACCTATGTTGGTTGTTGTCTATGTGAGGTTTTCCCAGCCGGAGAGGGTGAGGCGCAGAGTCAAGCACAGACCCTGGGGAATGTTTCTGGAACTTCTGATTTATTCAGGCTTAGGCATCACATATATAGCAAAAGGTCACAGGGCGGGGTGAAGGCTAGGAGGAAAGGAGGGTCTATAGGATTGACCTAGGGTTTTGTCCAATAAGAGAACTTTATGAGTGGGTGGTCTATATGGCATTAGCTATGGGGGATGGTAAGGCGATGGGTGAGAGACAAAGAGGTGTGGGGTTACCAAGATGGCCGCTGACAAGGCTCAACGTGTGGGAGCAAGTGTGCTTGAGCCCCTAAAGGCCTCCGAATCTGCAGGGAGATGGAGTCTCAACCTTTAGGCTCAGGAGACAGGCACACGGTTCACTTGCCCTAGCCAGACTTGAAGCTCTCCCTTACACCTAGGTCTCTTTTACTGCAGGGATGAAGCATAAGGTTAAAGAGAGGATCTCCACTGATCCAGTCAGCAGAGAGGTTGACTGATAACTAAATTGCAAGGGGAATATGAGTTATGTATAGAAACCATGTGACTGAATGATTAAAATGGGGAGCAAGACAAGGCATATGATACACTTGGGCATTAAGAGTCAAGAGGCTGGTTGTAGGTCAGGGAAAATAGAAAAAGAGAGGTAAGGCAGGTGCCAAAGAGAAGCAAGGTAGCACTGGGTCGGTACGAAACATAAAAATCTGAACACAATTGGTGTACTTCCTCTGCTAAGAAGGAAGCATTAGCTCCCAGGGCCGGTAGGATGGGGGTGTCATCATCGGTGTTGTGCCTAAGACAGTGGGAAGTTTTGGTGGTGCCCTAAAGGCATCCTGGGAGCCAGCGCAACGCGCTGGATCTGGTTGGCAGGGCTTGATCGCATGGTTGGCAGGGCCTGATCGAGCATAAGTGAGATTACAGGGGGCATAGGTAATGGTCCATATGTAGAAAAGGCCCAGTTTTGGATATAACTGTGACTGAGTTTGTGGCTCGAGGTAATGAGGGACCCCCACTCTGTAATGGGGAGGTTAGATGGACTTGGATTTGAAGGGATAGGGGAGATTGACTAGATCAAAGGAGACAGAGTTGTTGGGTACAGTGTAGACATCTGTACTGGAGGACCCCCAAATTGGAATGGGGGGAGGAGATGGAAGGGGTAGGCTGAAGGTTGACTCATGGGTCAAGCATAGTGAGGACAAAGCATGAGCTTTGGACAGTTTGACCATATAAGGAGAATATTGCAAGGGGGCTTGGATTACCCACTGATTGGAGGTCAGTGGGATAGAGGCACACAACTAGGACTGGTATAGAAGATGGTTTAGCATTAGTGAAGCAGACCAGAGGCTCATGGTGGTGTTCCAGGTGGTGGAGATAGGGTCAGGAATAGATATGGAGTCTATAATAGATAAATGGTGGAGTCATTACCAAAGGAGTGGGGTAGGATCATGTTCTAGTCATTAGTGGTTAGAACCAGGGTTTTGGCACTAGGGCCCATACCTGTGGTCTGAGGAAGTAGCAGCAGTCTGAGAGTTGGCAGTGAGGGTGGCACACAACAGGATGACCAGCATGGGGCCAGGAATGGGTTGAGGCACCCCCGGAGGGGCTAGATCAGGGCTTGTTCACAAAGGGGCCTGAGGGGCCCCCAAGTCACCAGCAGGCTCTGTGTCTTTTTTGTTGGTCAACATCGTCTCTTGTGAGGGCGGGCCGGGTCTTGTAGAGTTAGCCATCTCATGGCTTAGACAGGAGGGGCTGGCAGTATTGGGCTTGACATTGAGAGCAGGGACCCAGCACATCTGACTCTCATCCTGTGGAAAGACACAACCGGTTCTTCACCAAAGGTGAGAAAATTAAGGGTGAACAAAGCCAGGTGGAGGTGGTATCCCATGGAGAAGTGAATTTGGAGGTTTGATTTTGTTTTAATAGCGTAGACTTAAGAGTTTGATTGGTATGCTCAACTATAGCCTGTCCTTGGGGGTTGTAGGGGGTCCCTGTGGTATGTTTGATATTGTATTTATGTAGGAATGTAGTAAAGGCCTTTGAGGGATAAGCAAGACCATTATCTGTTTTGAGTTGGAAAGGGAGGCCCATGGTGCAGAAGGATTGAAGGTGTGTGATTGCTTGTTTGGTATTTTCCTCCCATTTATACTGAAGCACAGATGAAACCTAAGTAAGTATCAGTGGTGACATGGATGTGCTTTTGTCTACCACCCATTTGCCAAAAAGCATTAGCCTTTAGGCCTCTAGGATTAATCCCTCTTTTTATTAAGGGGCCAGTAGGAAGGGGCCAATAGAGGACCACAAGTGGAACAGGACCACACTAGCTGTTTGCAGAGGGAAGGAAAGAGCAAAAATAAACTCTTAGCTGACTGATGGAAATTTCTGTGACTTCTGATTGCCAGTGGTAGGTCTAACATAAATCTCCTATAGGGAATTGTGTTGTGTGTACCCATAGCTTGGTCAATGATATCGTTGCCCTGCATTAGAGGCCCTGGAAATTGGGAATGAGATCTAATGTGCTGGAGATATAGAGGGGCTGAAATGTTTTCAAGAGGCCTTTGGGCTCCGTAAATCAGGGCCTCAGGAGGAAATCCAGGAAGGGGTTTAAGAAGGGTGTAAGGGAGGCCAAGGAGAAGGTCTGCTACATATTTACTATCCACAAAAAGATTGAATGGTTGAGGAACTTGCTGTAAAGTGAGGATAACAGTGGCAACCTCCTTAAGCTGGGTGGATCCTACAAGGGAGTCTCTTACACAGATGCGGGGTTAGCTGACTATGAGCTTGGGGGAAGGAAAAGAGCAAAGCCATAACAAGTGGGGTTGCCATCTGTGAATACAGAAGGAGTGTTGGGTGTATGCAGGGTTAGGGGTAGGGGCCTAAGCACTTGGAGCGGAGGATGGGTAGGGTAATGACAGCTGGGAGTACCTGAGAAGTCTGCCAAGGCAATTGAGGCAGTTTTGCTAAGTATGATGGCAGTGTCTATTTCCTTATTAAGAGGTATGACGAGTTTGTCAAGGTCCCTGCCAAACACTTATAGTGCATGCTTTCAAAGGTGGATTATGAGGGTGCAGATTAGAGAGATAGGGGTTTGTACCCACCATGAAGAAGTGCCATAGGACCAATGAATGCACTCTACAGGCCCTTGGAACTGCCACAGGCAGGCCGTGTGGGCTCTGGGAGTTACAATGAGAATGGCACCCTCTAGGAGCCTTTCAGGATCAAACAAACAGGCAGGCTGTTTTTAAAGCCTCATTTACCTTTTGTAATTCGGCACAGGCAGACGGGGTTAACTCTATAGAAGCAGGGTCTGTATTACATCTGAGTAGGTTGAATAATGAATCTAGGTGGGCAGTGGAAATATGTAGCCAAGGCATGGCCCTGTTGTAAACTTGCCAAAGTGGCTTGTTGTTGGGAGATGCAGTTGGGTATTGTTACCGGAGGTCTGAGTCAAGTATATAGTAACACCTAGAAAGTTTAGTGGAGGTATTGTTTGAATTTTTCCCTGATTGAAATGAAAGCCTTGTTGATCAAGAACCTGAAACAGTTTAGGCAAAAAGGAAGCAGTGTAGAGATGTAGTCCATATAACAGTATAGAGGACATGTGGGAAGTACAGGGACCATGAGAAGTGCAGTCTGGATTGCTATTTGACAAATAGCTGGGCTATTTTTCATGCCCTGTGGCAGTACCTTCCATTGATATCTCTGAGCTGGTCTCTCATTATTTACAGGAGGAATTGAGATTGCAACTTTTGGGCAACCTTCTGGATGCAAGGGAATGGAGAAAAAACAATCTTTGATGTCTGTGGCTATGATCACTTCACCCACAGGTAAGGCTGAAAGCAGAGGGAGGCCTGATTGGGGGACTCCCAATGGTTCCATGGCTGCATTGGTAGCTCTCAGAACATGTAGAAATCTAAAAGTCCCTGACTTTTTGTGAATAACTAAAATAGGAGTATTCCAGGGGCCAGTGGAAGGTTCTATATGATCTTGTGTAAGCTGTTCTTGTACTAAAGAATGTAAGGTAGATAATTTTTGAGAAGCCAAAGGCAACTGTTCAACCCAAATGTGGGCTTCTGTTTTCCATTTGAATTTTATAGGAAGAGACGGAATTACTTGAGCAGTGGCTGTTAGGATTGGGGATGGGTCTCTCCTAGCATCTCATCATAAAATGCTGTGTCATCGGTGGTGATGACTGCTCCCATTGACTCTAATATGTCTCTGCCCAATAGATTGTTAGGCATGACTTCTAGTATGGTAGGATTAAAACAGCCTCTATGGCCATCTGGGTGTGACCATGTAATTAGGTGTGTGGTGGTTCAAGAATTACATGTGCCCCCTACTCTGGATACCGGGGAACCCTGTGTTAATGACCAGTCGGGAGGAATTTCTTCTCTGTGTAAAATAGTCTTATCTGCTCCTGGGTCAATGAGCATTCTGAATTTTTTACCAACACAAAAAAGGGTGAGTCAGGGCTTAAACATGTCAACAAGGATAGTCCAAAAGGCCATAGTATGTTGTGAAGGAGCCAGGACCTGTACTGACTGTGTATTCCTTTGTGGTAGGGCTGGGAGTTGCCCCCTGTTAGTTTAAATGTTGATTTTGAGCAGCAGCCATTTTTTGTGGCCTCTGTAATTGTTGAGAAGACAAAGGTGGAAGAAGAGTGCCATCTTTGTGATACTTAGAACAGCAATCTCTTCCAATGGTACCCCTTTTGACAGGGATGACAGGGTGTAGCCAGGCACATTTGTAAGCTCACCTGGATTCCTCGGGGGTAGAAAGCTCATTTGAATGATCACAGGACACTCATGTTTTATATGTCCTGCTTGTTGACATCCAAAGCACTGTTGGAGCCCTTATGTTAAAGGTGTCACTGCCGCCACAAAAGCCTCAGTTATCTGGGATGCTAGAGTCTCTGTCTGGTGTCTAGGCATCCTGTTATCTTTGGTGGCAATAATCCAGTCATCAAGGGATTTGTTTCTAATAGGGGCAATGGTTCCCTGATATAACTTTTGGCATCCTTCAAAAATAAGTTCATCACTGAGGCACGGGCCCCAGGATGAGCAATTTTTGGAGCCACTGCCTGAATAACTCTCTGACAGAAATCTGGAAAGGTCTCATTAGGTTTTTGTATCAGCTTGGTCAGAGGCATGAGGCCTTGTTAGATAGGCATTTTTTGCCAAGCTTTTAGCACACATATGCGAACCTGGTCAAAATACGGGTAGTGCATGGCTGCTTGGCAAGCCACATTAGCATAAGTAGTTGTGCTTATAAAGGCTTCAGCAGTCATGGAAATGGGGGCAGGGGGTTTGCCATGACAATGCATGTAACCCTTTGATGGCATTCCTCAGAAAACATGGCCTTAAACACAAGGAAATCACCAACATTCAAGCAGGCTCAGTCTAAGTCTATCCAGTCTTTAGGATAGTTAATATCAGCTGAAAAGCTGTCTAGAAGCTGTAAAGCATAAAGGCTTTGAGGTCCATGTGCAGTTATAGCAGATCAGAGGTCTTTCTATACCTCAGGTGAAACAGATTGCCAACCAGTCAGGAATTGAGGGTGGGTCCCCCCACTACAACAGGAAAGGCCTCAGCAGGCATGGGAAAGACATCTTGTAAAAAATCAGATGTTGTGTCATCATCATCTGTATCAGCATCTTGTAACAAAGGCAACATCAGAAGAGAAGCAGGAGAAGGAGAAGATATGAAAGGATTAGTAGAGGAGGCAGGAACATATAGTGGAGGGGACAGAAGTGTGCCGCCATTTTGGGAGTGAGTCATTGGAAGGGGCAGGATCTTGTGGTGGAAGTGAAGGGTATAGGTGAGGCGGCTTGTGTGGCAAAATGGAAGAGAGGGACTGGCGTCTTGGCCTCTCGTATCATCATTGGTCAGTTTACCAGAACAGCGAGTACACTTATTGGCATCATTGATCGATTTAGCAGAAGTAGCCTCTCTAATGCCAGTTTGAGAGGCGACAGGAAGGGGAAAGTTATAAGCGCCATCTTGTGCAGTGACAGAGAGAAGAGTCACCAGTGCCGTTTTTATCTTTATCAGAGGCTGAGCAAGCATTATAGGCTTCAGAGGTTTTAGTTGTATGAAGGTCAAGGCACCGAATAATGGAAGCAACAATAGGAAAAAAGTCTAAGGGGAGTGTGGAAAGCTGCTCAGTGTGAGACATTTGAACGATGGACTTTAGTCCTGGGGTTGGTGGAGTTCCTGAAGTCCAGGGTCTGCACTGTATGATGCTGTCCCGAATTAAAAAACCAGGGATCTGCTCTGACTTGGAGCTGCCTTGGGTACTTACCACTTGCCACAAGCATGCTGGCACCAGGAAAACTGCTCTGGGCTCTGCACTGAACTTTTTCTCCCTCCCTCTGCATGCTTTTCTCAAGGAAATGTAATGAAAACCTAAGCTTATAACCTTTCGAGGTACAATTAATTGACGACAGAAAGATGGAAAGAACATAGAAAAATAGAAACTGTTCTGAACAACTGACAAAGTATCGATCAAGAAGTACCAGTTTAAAAAGTCATTAATATTTTCTGCTGAAATGTTTTTCTGTGCCTTGATTTCCCATCTTCGTTTATAGAGTGTAGACATTAATCAGACTGACACCAAGCCCCTTAGTTATTGTAATCTCTGTACATCTTTAACCACTGACTCTAATCTTTTGCATGTAGACACTGCAGTAAAAGTATTATAAAAGGAGCACTGACAGTAAACTCGGGGTCTTCAGCCATCAGGGTGCTGAGACCCTCCCAATCCCACCTTTTGTTTCATCTCTCTTTTATCTTATCTTGTCTATCTTCATCCTCACCCCCCGACTTGAGTTCTGTTTTGTTGTCGGCAGGCTCCAGCAAGGGGGGGAGGTCTCCACATTGTTCAGCACACTCTGCATTACAGGATGCACATTTCCATATCTGTACATCAAGAAGATCAGCCTCAGTAGCCAAGGACTGATTTGGGTAATGTACCCCCGAAATTCTAAAAGGTTGGCCTGAGAGACTTTTAGTCCTCTAGCTTTAAGTAGAGTCTGTAAAAGAACAGCTTGTGTGGGCCAGTTGTGAGAAGAAAGGTTACCCATTTTTTTTTTATAATCTTTATTGGTACATTATATACATCATGATTGCACTCCATAATGGGGATTTGTACCAGTATTAAGACACAACTTAATTCTCATTTTTTCCCATAGCCCTAAGGGTTACCCATTTTTGAATGAGATCAATCACCTAAGTCCCAAGTCTTTACCTCATCTGCTCAGGAACCATGTTAGGGAAACAGCTGTTGTCTTTCTGAAGTGTAGTGGAGTTCCCTTTGGGGGAGGGTGAGAGGGAGAGTCATGACACACACCCTGGAGGAGGTTTCTGGAATGCTTCTGCTTTTAAGGAGGCTTACATGTACTTATATAGCAGTTAGAGGTGGCCGCAGGGGCTGAGAAGGGCTAAGGGTTCAATGGTTAGCCTAGGGTCTTGCCTAATAAGGAAATTTTGTGAGCAGGGGGGTTTGTGTGGCACAAGCAGCACTAGCGGGAGTTGGGGCCATGGATGAGAAACAAAGTGGAGTGGGAGTGTCAACAAGGCCACTAACATGGCTCAACCCACAGGTACGAATGTGCTCAGCCCCTAAGAATCTATGATCCTGGAGGGAGTCAAGCCTCAAACATCAGGCTCAGGAAATAGACGTGCATGGCATTTTTCCTAGCCAACCCTGAAATCCTCCCTTATTCAAGACAAGGAATGAAAGACCAAAGTTAAATAGGACAGAAGATGCATGAAAAGCCATAACTACTTCATGGTTTCTCACAAATACTATTTATAGTTACAATGATATAATAAAATATGGAAAACTACAAATCAAGTGACTTCACTTTTTCAGGAGAGCTAGAACTATGGACACTATGATAGTAAAATAGATAAAAGCATAACATCTCTCAAATGTATTTGTTTTTTCTTTTTAATTCTGAGAAATAGGATCTCACTTTGTATTTCAGGCTGGCTGTAAACTCAGCATGTAGGCTCATGCTGGCATCCAACTCACAGCAATCCTCCTTCCTCTGCTTCTGGAGGGCTGGGCTTACAGGCCAGAGCCACCACACCAGGAATTGTGGTATGTGGTACCTGGGATCAAACTCAGGACCTTGCCTTTGCCAGACAGATTTGAGAACCACAGAGCTAAATCCTCAGATGATCAAGGGTTTGTATAAGCATAAGTTTTGTGAAATGCTTTTGATTCTTTCCTTATCTAATACTTCTGCTTCTAACTTCTTGGCAATTGCCAGTCTATAGACTCAGATACTTACACAGTGTATTAATCCTTCAATCGTCATGTTTTAAGTCTTTTATCATCACTCACAAATGACCTACTGCAATATTTGATGGGTTTTTTGGTTCTGGTGGTTTTTGTTGTGTGTGTGTGTGTGTGTGTGTGTGTGTGTGTGTGTGTGTGTTTTGAGACAGGTCTTCACTTTGTAGCTCAGTCTGGCTATGAACTCCCTATGTAGCCCAGACTTGTCTTAGCACTCCTCCTGCCTCTGCCTCCTGAGAGGCAACAAAGTACCATTGCGTTTGGAACTTTGGTCCAGTTGGCTGCTCCTGAAGGACACTCCTCCTGCTCTTGCAAAACAGGTATCCCCCATTGCCTGACAGCTCTGGTGGGCAGTTCCCTGGGCTAGCTTGGCCTGCCAAGCCCTGTACTCCAACATCCTGCCCCTCCCCGCCCCACTGGTGGTGGGGGAACGTGTCCAAGGGCTCATCTGTCTCCACCCCTCACCTCACCTGCCCAGGAAACCTGGGTGAGTGCCCCCCACTTAACCACTTGTGCCTGTGCCTCCATTTCCTGCCTTCCCACAAGCTCTGGACTTGTGACATCACTGAATGGAGAAGAGCAGAGCCTTGTGGCCCTCACCTCAGCCAGCAGGCTGCCTTCAGAGGAAGCTGGTGCTCCCTGCAGGCAGCTTTCACGCACTGTAGCTTGTCCTCCCTCAATGAGCGAACCCATCCATTGGCTCCTTGGTTGTGGGAGCAGCAGGCTCAGCTCAGGATGGGCATCCACGCTCATGGTCGGTGACCACCTGCATTTAGGCCCGTATCAGGGATTTCTTTTTTCCCAAGACCTGGGCCTCTGCCCAGAAACCTCCAAGAGCAGAGCACCCGACCTGAGGCTGACGCTTGCTACCAGCCCTCCCGTGGGGAGCTCCTCCAGTAGGCGAAACGCCATCGCCAGCTCCTACAGCTCCCCTGGAGGGCTCCTGGGACAGCGGAAGAAGCGGGCAGTCACAACCTGCCCCAGGACACCCCCTGACTCCTCCAAAGCTCCAAGGGAAGATGGCTTTGAAAATTCCTGCTCAGCCTCACATGTTTCTCAGAAGACGGAGAACAGAAAGTTGGCAGATATGCCAAGCAGAGAAGGCACAAACCACGTGCCCTACACGTGGACCCCAGGGAGGGCATGGGGACAGGAAAATGCAAGGTTCTCCTTCTGACACGCAGGTGAGGGGACCCTATGCTGCTGCAACCACTTCCCAAACTAAGTTACAAGGTCACTGCTGAGCTCACAGCTTGTGATAAGGAGGCAGCACTGCAGAGCCTCAACAACATGCTCATGGGCAAGTAGCAGGGCCCCTGGCACAGCAACACCACACAGCCTTGCTGCTGCCCTCTGCCGCTCTGCCCAGGGACGGCTCCTCCATGTCTGAATCCTCATTGCCCAGTAAGAATGTAAGACAGTGAGGAGATAAAGGGGAAGAACTCCAAGGTTCCAGAGGCCACCGTGACATCTGTGTCTTTGGCCCCCTTGGACCATTCTGGGTCTAAGCCTCCTGGCTCTCTTCCACTGGCTGTCCCGGGCACAGCTCCTCCACAGCCTGTCCCCTCGGTGCCCAGCAAGAACGTAGTTTGAATGAATAAGACCCCAAAGGAGAAGGAGTCCAAGGCCTCCTGGGGTCTGACTGTGATTTCTGTAGAGACATCTCCTCCTGAACTTAATCAGGGGCCCCATCTGCCACCCATATTGTTCTTTATGTTACTACTCTTTTCCTTCAGGGCAAGGAATGAAACACCTAAAGTTGAATAAGAAGGTGCATCAAAAGCCATCACTGCCTTACGGTTTCTTACCAATAACACTTCCGTCACAATGTAATAATAAAATATGGAAAATTACAAATCAAGTGACTTCACTTTTTCAGGAGAGCTAGAACATATTAAGACACTATGATAGTAAAATAGGCAAAAGTATAACAACTCTCAAATGTATTTATTTTTGTTATTTATTTTTTTAGGTTCTTAGAGAAGGGTCTCATTTTGTATTTCAGGCTGGCTGTCAATTCGGTATGTAGCCCAGCCTAGCATCGAACTCACAGCAATCCTCCTTCCTCTGCTTCTGGAGTGCTGGAATTACAGGAGTGAGCCACCACACCAGGAATTGTGGTATGTGGTACCTGGGATCAAACTCAGGACCTTGCCTTTGCCAGACAGATTCGAGAACCACGGAGCTAAACCATCGGCAGATCCAGTGTTTGTGTAGGCACACGTTGTGTGAAATACTCATTCATTCTTTTCTTATTCAATACTTCTGCTTCTAACTTCTTGGCAATTGCCAGTCTATAGACTCAGATACTTACACAGTGTATTAATCCTTCAATCGTCATGTTTTAAGTCTTTTATCATCACTCACAAACGGCCTACTGCAATATTTGATGGGTTTTTTGGTTCTGGTGGTTTTTGTTTTGTGTGTGTGTGTGTGTGTGTGTGTGTGTGTGTGTTTTGAGACAGGTCTTCACTTTGTAGTTCAGCCTGGCTCTGAACTTGGTATGTAGCCCACGCTGGCCTCCAACTCGCAGCAATCCTCCTGCCTCTGCCTCCTGAGTGCTCCATTTACAGTCATGACCACCACCCCCGACATAGTGCTATGTGATACCGGAGGTCAAACTCGGGACCTTGCACCTCCCTGGCAGATGTCTGAAGCACTGAGCTACATCCTGGGCCCCATAAGCTTTTCGGTACCTATCAAGTTTGTTCTTTCCCTTCTCCACACTTTCATTTTTGCTTCTGAACACTCTTTTGATTTCTTGAAATTTTTCATGCTACCAATTTGGCATTCATTTACATCTTTAGTTTCTCATCCTTGAGAAATTGTACAGTACTGACACATCTGTGTCCTCCTTCTTCCACTTATGGGTGTCATGGTTTTATTTCAGTATGCCAGCTGGAACTCCATTGCCCAGCAAGGAGTCACCTCCCCCAAGTCCATCCTCTTGTGCTCAGGGACCATGTCTCACAGGCCCTGGCCACAGCACCCTGCCCTCCACTGGACTGCAAGGCCTGGAATTGTTCACTGCCCTAGGGGAAAGGGCAGGGAAACCTCCCCAGAAGCACGGTCCAAATCTGCAGCCATTTTCTTCACAATCCCCCATGCATCTCAGAGTGCTATCACCCTTTTCCTCAAAGGGGCAGAGGGGTCTTCCTGCCTGGTAAATTGCAAATGTTGCGACACTGTGCTTTCCTTGTTAACGTTTGTTTGTGCACCAGCAATCGGGTCCACGCGCCTGCTTGAGCCCTTAGTGCTCCAGCTGTTCCCAGCAGCCCAGGAGCATTTCCGCTGGAACTTTGGTCCAGTTGGCTGCTCCTCAAGGACGCTCCTCCGGCTCTTGGAAAACAGGTATCCCCCATTCCCAGACAGCTCTAGTGGGCAGTTCCCTGGGCTAGCTTGGCCTGCCAAGCCCTGTGCCCCTCACTCTGCCCCTCCCTGCCTCTGATGTGTGTGTGTGTGTGTGGGGCTTGCCCCAAGGGCTTACCTGTCTCCACCCCTCACCTCACCTGCCCAGGAAGCCTGGGTGAGTGCCCCCCACTTAGCCACTTGTGCCTGTGCCTCCATTTCCTGCCTTCCCACAAGCTCTGGGCTTGTGACACCAGTGATTGAAGAGTAGAGCCTTGTGGCCCTCTCCTCAGCCAGCAGGCTGCCTTCAGAGGAAGCTGGTGCTCCCTGCAGGCAGCTTTCACGCACTGTAGCTTGTCCTTCCTCAATGAGCAAAGCCATCCATTGGCTCCTTGGTTTGGGAGCAGCAGGCTCAGCTCAGGATGGGCATCCAGGCTCATGGCCGGTGACATCTACATTTAAGCCCACATATCAGGGATTCCTTTTGTCCCGAGTCCTGGGCCTCTCCCCAGAGAGGCCCAGAGGCAGAGCACCTGGCCCAAGGCTGATACTTGCTACCAGCCCTCCCATGAGAGCTAGTCAACTAGGCGAAATGCCATCACCAGCTCCTACAGCTCCACTGGAGGGCTCCCATGGAAGTAGGCAGTCACAACCCACCCAGATCGCCCCGACTCCTTCAAAGCTCCAGGGAAGGATGACTTTGAAAAGTCATGCTCAGCCCAAGTTTCCCAGAAGATGGAGAACAGAAAGTTGGCGGACAGTACAGTAGGGCAGGCCCAAACTACGTCGAATTGAGTGGCCCTCGCAGAGGGTGTGAGGACAGGAAAACGCAAGGTTCCCTTTCTGAGGCGCAAGTGAGAGGACTCTCTTGTGCTGCCAGCACTTCCCTAACTAAGCTTCAAGGTCACCGCTGAGCATGTAGCTGGGGATAAGATGGCAGCACTGCAAAGCCTTAACAACATGTTCATGGCTAAGTCGAAGGGCCCCAGGCAGAGCAACACCACACAGCCTTGCTGTTGCCCTCTGCCGCCCTGCCCAGGGATGGCTCCTCCAGTGCCTGAACCCTCATTGCCCAGTAAGAATGTAAGAGAGTGAGGAGATAAAGGAGAAGGACTCCAAGGTTCCAGAGGCAGCCGTGGCATTTGTGTCTGTGGTCCCCTCAGACCATTCTGGATCAAAGCCTTCCTGCTCTCCTCCACTGGCCTCCCCAGGCACAACTCCTTCAGAGCCTGTCTCTTTCGTACCCAGCAAGAATGTAGTTCGAATGAGTAAGACCCAAAGGAGAAGAAGGAGTCCAAGGCCTCCTGGGACTGTCTGTGATTTCTGTAGAGACATCTTCTCCTGAATTTAATCAGGGCCCCCATGTGCCATCCATATTTTTTTATGCTACTACTACTTTTCCTTCAAGGCAAGGAATGAAACACCTAAAACTGAATAGGAAGTAAGGTACATTAAAAGCCATAACTGCTTCATGGTTTCTTACAAATGCTATTTTTCATCAGAATGTTACAATATAATATGGAAAGTTGCAAATCAACTGACTTTACTTGGTCTGTATTACCAGCATTAGTAATTACTAATTCATTTTAGTATGAAATAGCAAAGTATTTGATTACAAGTCCAATCTTAAATTGCTGGTCAATATTAGGTATCTTCTGATACAGGAAATTAACTAGTCATTGGATATTGATATGCTGTGCTGTAAGAAACCAGACTAAGACAGAAACCTTTGTCTGACTCCCACATATTGCTTGTTTTGATGGGATACGTGGAGTTTTACAGCAGCTTTTTGCTGCTTCGAAGAGAAATACATGAACTATATTTTTGGAGCGTTTGCATATAATTCTTTTACCACTTCCACGTTAAACTGTCAGGCATTGGTATTTTATCAGTCCACACTGTTAACTAAAACTAATGTTCATAGAAATCCAGCTTTAATACTGTTTAAAAACCTCAGGTACCATTTACTCACTCTTCTCACTCAATTCAAGTTTTTATTTTGTCTCAGGAGCAGGTTTATAGTGTTTGAGATGATACACCATCACTGTCTGAGATACAGAGGATAAAAGGAAATCCTCTGATTAGAGAGTGACAAAGGTAAAACTTTTTCACAACAGCATGAACCACAAACTCAGAAATAGATCTGTGTTTAATACAAATGACAATTCCTAGTCATCCAGAGCTACTTTTATAACTTCATACAGATAATGAATTAGGATACACTATAATATTTATTAGACTTTAAGGCCTGTATCCTTAGTACATCACAAAATACATTTTGATATCTCAAAGAAACAAGGCTTGCAAGTAGGCATTTTAAACAGAACTAATCTACAGCTACAGAGTTCTACTCTTAATGGCATATACCTTTTTGGGAAGTCTCCCAATCTCCAACAGATAAAAGCAGAGGGTAGAATCAGTATAACAGAAGTCCGTATTGTAAAGGCCATAAAGATTTGCAGCACAGTGAGAAAACGCCTCCTGCCCCTTCACTCTACATACACATTGTGTGAATTGAGTTGTGTAACTCTTGGTCTACTGTCTGTCACGTTCTGCTCCTTTGGTCAAATACTGAGTGGCTATGCTTCCAACTAGAGGATCTGCAGGGTTGCAATCTGTCAAAAGGGAGCAAATACA
>PVIR01028856.1:0-21614 GCA_004026965.1 Petromus typicus | reverse complement strand
TACTCCCTGGAGTGTAGTAAAATTATGGTATCATCTGTGACCTTTAGGGGATTTCAATATACAAGAGGCAGAAAATATTTAACAAAAATATTTATTTAAAAAAATTTGCTTGGATGTACAAATGACTCAGTTCACAGTGAGGTTTTTGGAAGTATAGGAAACCTAGAGTTTGAAGACTAGGGGAACCTTCTTAGACTGAGTGGGACACCAAAAAAGACAAAGTTTGGTTTTCCTGGAACTCAGTAATGTCTGAGAGACATCTCTTCTTCTCTATAATTACCTTCCTGTATTCACTATAGACTCTTCTATTGTCACCTATACCTTTGCTTCTCAAAATGTGGATGCTTGTTAGCAATACAGACATTGGACACCAACCAGAACTTCTCAGTAAGAAGCAATGTTTCAGCCACATCCTGAGACAATTTACAAATACACTGAAGTTTAAGGAGCACTAATCTAGAGTCTTCTGCTTTTCTCTCTGCACTGGGGTCTGTTCACTATCCACATAATAGCATAACCTTTCTAGAATGTGCATTTGGTCTACTAATTTCTCAGCATAAAGCTGTAAGAGTTCTATGTTCACAGTAGTTCCGCTAAACATCATGTTATAATGCATGTAGCTGGTCATGGTAAACATGTGTCTTTCCTTGTGATCCATGGCTCACTTCCCATTCCAACCTCGCACTACTGGTATGAGAATGACCTTAGACAATTTTATATACACTGTCTTGCTTGTAGAGTCAAATCATTCCATCTTGCCAATAAATTCTTTATTCTCTTCTTAGCATTCCAGGTTCCAGTGGATATTCCAGCATTTGGAGTCAATACAAATCTCTTAATAGAAATTATAGGGTTTACTTACTCAGAACTGCTAATTTCTTTCTCTGCAGTTCCAAGGTCTTTTGTTCTTACATCACTTGCCCCATGTACCAGAAGTCTTACCCCCGATGAGATATATGTTTAATTATGATGGTTTTAGCTTAAGCAGCTAAATAAATGGTAAGTGTCATTATATATTATTTTACTAGTTGCTTTATACTACAACAGCTGAGATGACAGGAGTAAAATGGATTTGAATTTTAAGTCAATTATGTAGAATACTATAGTTTGATCTTCCTTCCATCCCTTGAACAGATTGTGCAATGAAGTGAACAGGACTTTTTGGATTTATCACTTCTTAGTTGCATGATTTTGGACGATCAAACTGTATGAGCAAATTTCATCATCTTTAAAAAATGAGTAAGCCAGGTATGGTAGCCCACTCCTGTAATTTCAGCATTCCTGAGGCTGAGGCAAGAGGATCACTGTGAAGTCAAGGCTAGACTGACCTACACAGAGAGACTCTGTCTTTAAAAAAGATGAGTAATAACAAGAGATGTTTCCCAAGACAATTGTAAAAATCAAAAAATGATAGCTGATGTGCAAGTGTTGAAATAATTATAAAGAACTATATACACAAAACTCACTACTTTTCAATATTTTCTTAATATAACTTAAATATTTTTTTAGTTACTCAGATTATTTAGAAATGGTATCATTTGGTATAGCAACCTGTATCAGGGAGGTGACTGTAAAGAAAAGATTCGGAGACATTTTGTTAAGTTTCTGCACTAGCAGCACCAAATAAATGAAACACAGAACATTCTGGAAGGTAATTCACATAAGAGGAGACATTTAAGTAAACCCTCAGCCCCAAATACTGGGGCTAAAGTTATGAAAGTCCTTCACTAAAAAGATATATCATTGCTGCTTCTTTTTATTTAGATATACTACCAGCACAAAATTCATCAAATTCTAGAATCTTAACGTGTTCACATCTGCAGTAGGCTTTCTCTTCATTTATGTGACATGGTGGCCATTGACAACACCCCTGTCTGTCTGGTCACATGTCCCCCTTCATACCTCTCTAGGGCACTGTATAATTTTTTTCTAAACTGTGTTTTATCCCACTTTGATTTCTAGTTTGAGCAAAAGTTTCCAAAATCTGTAATGGCATCAGATTTCATCACTAACAACTTAAATGTCACTTTTATACCATGTTATAAACCTTTCCCTCCTCAATGTGGTGCTCCTCATAGTCCCAGCCCACAGGCAGTTCCTGCAGTTCTTGGTGGCCTCTTCTCGCAAGTCACTTCATCACATTCACAACAGCACAACTTCAGTGTGTCTTATTTATTCCATCACTACCTCTGGGCTGAAAACTCTAGTGTTACTTATATCTGGGTTCTTCTGTTTCCTATTCTCAGACTTTGAATGAGACTCTATCCCAAAGGTGTCAGTTCTCTGGACTCATTTCCTCACAAGGAAAAATAATGGTGCTCAATTTCCAACATAAGGTTAAACTAAATGATTTTCAAGTTGACCCATGATTGACATGGTCTGTGCTCTTTTCTACGAGAAGCTCTTGCCTTATCTTTATAGAGCTTCTTCTAAAGCAACATTGAGTTCATTCTGAGTCAGAATTCACAGGCGCCACACCTGCCTTGTCCTCATAGCTGGGGGGAGTAACACAGACCCTGTCACTATTATACCACGTAACATTCTATTATTCTTCTGAAATGGAAGATTAAGTTTCTCGGCACAACTGACTAAAGTCCCAATAGCACCAAATATATAACTATTTGCCTGCAATTCCCCTAGGGGAGGTTATTAACAAAAACTTAGTCCCTGATAAATGACTATGTTTCTAAGGTAGGGGTTTATGTCAAGGCTCCTAAGTATCATTTAAATGTGCCCAGACAACCATGTGTCAGATAACTGATTAATAAAATGCACAGTTATTCTTTAGCAGAGGCTGCTGTGTGACTCTAGATATGACTGGAAATGCTCCCTTCTCATTACATTAGTGAAGAACATGTGTAATTTTTCTATGCAATAAGAATGGCTCATTGATGATCATTTTTAATCCGGTAACAGAAAATTACTCATGAAAGTCAGTTAGAAAGAACATAAAGACCATCAAGGCTCAATCCCCATTCAGTGACCAAAATCTTTCTCCAAGCTTTCTTATAAATATATTCATGTTACTACTCATGCATGGTGTCTCCACTTGAGGGACAATTGCCAGTACATGAAAGACCTTCTCCATAGTATAGACAGAGCTCAAATTTCTAAAAAATATTTCCCCAGGGGCTTCTTACCTTGTTTTTATTGACTCTGTGCCACCCACAGATGCAACCACTTCCAACTGAAAACAAAAGAAGATACACAAGATCTTAATAATTTGTGCACCATCCTAACAGCACTAGTGGAGGTTAATAAAATGTCCCATGAAATTACATTGGCTTATATTTCAAATCCAGCTGTCCACTGTGGGAACCAAAAGCCCTTGGGAAGTTTTCTGCTGCTTTAAACCTCAGTTTGATCTCTAGTAAAATATGTTATAATTTTCTCACGAGTCATTGTAAAGATTACTCCTCATTTTATATAGGAAATACACAGTGCTCTTTGCAAAGAAAATGTCCCAAAGCTGGCTATTTTAGTAATGCTAGCAGTGACACTGAAGCACAAGGTTATTGTAGTTTGGTTTCGTGAGGATAGGTACAGGATTTAACTGGAGTCCTGTCTCCGGTCATCTTCAGCACAGCCTTACATGTGAACACACTCTGGCTTTCCACCTTGGATAGGTTTCTGGAACATGTCTATCTCTGACAGAATCATGCACATGAGCACTGGACATAGGGACATCAGTAAAATCCAGATCTACCAGTTGTAGTAGTTACATCAAGGTAGTGAAGCTCCGGCCACTTGTTTGGCTACAAAATGTATACTTCAGTAGAAGTCCCCTGACACTGACTGATGTAACATAAATACTACTTGTTCCAATATTTACTTCCTCTCCACTTCATTAAACCCTAAGCTTAAATATTTGTGCTACTTCTTCTCACTAATAGATGCTACTTATTCATGGAACAGGTACAGAATTCCACTTTCAAGATTTGCCATGAGATCTCATCAACTTCTACCTGCAGAACGGGCTTGAAGTCTAGATTTACGTAAGGCCTCAATGTAACTATTATTTTAACTATGATTCTAAGCTCAAAACAGGCAATTTCAACTTTTTCAGAAATCATACATAGTTCTGAGCCCCAATTTAAAAATAACTACACAACTTTATTAGCCAGGTCACTTGTATTGACAGAAGTGACAAAATCAGTTTGATTTACTTGGTCATCATACGTTCTCTTTATGAGTCACCCTCCTTTCTCTCCTTTTCCTCAGTTCATACTTGACTCAGTTCATAGTTGACTTTGCAAATCATTCTGTGAAAGCACAAGGAACTCCTCCATGAGGCTGGATGACAAGAAGTGCCAAAAATGCATAAATGACTCTGTGATGGAGGCTGATCTGTTCCATGATTGTAAATGGATCATTATAAAGTCAGCATAATGAAGCAGTAATTACCTACGAGGTGATGGATTGGGAGAGATTTTCCAGGCTAAATAATTTGCAATGTATAGTATTGCAACAATTAAGCTAAAGTGATCACATAAATGTTGCACTTGACTGATGTAGGTTATTTCTTACCTCCCTTCCATCTCATCTTTCTCTTCCTTCCTCTCTCCCTCCTATTTCCTTCACTTTCCTTCTTTTGCCTTTTCTTTCCTTCTTTTCATTTTGCTCCATGCAGTTTGTATTCTACTAGTCACCAGTAGTTGTCAAGTCTAAAGTTTTAGAGACTGCACGCACATGCATACACACACACACACACACACACACACACACACATACACATTACTGGTCACATGTTGAAAATACTGGCTGTGACTGGTCTAATGTATATCATACATAAGATATCCATTCCTGGGGCAATTATATAAATCAAAAAATATCCTTGAGCCAGACATTAGTCAGAAAAGATGGAGGGTTTCATTAAAGCCTTTCAGTTCATGTAGTTTAAAAAAAATGTTTCATATGAACAGAGGATAACTTTGGGGTCGCAATGTATGTTAGTATGTCTGCCCAGATACTCCACTGGAAAAATACCCAACATTAACAATTTAAAGGAGAAATTTAATCTGACTCATGGTTCCAGGAAATTTATTTCATACTCATCTGACTTCAAGGTACAGAGACATAGCGAATGAAAATGTTCAATAAAGGGTAGCAAGAACTCTGCAAGAAAGGAAGGGGTGAGAGACCAGAAATGGTACTCAAGGTCATGCCTCCACTACCCATCCAGACACACCCAAAACTGTGCTGCACCAAACACAGTGACCAAGAAGACAAATTAAATGAGCAACAGAAAACCAGGTGAAATGTCTGAGGGCCTGGCCATGGGCAGTGGACAGAGAGTAGGGAGGACATGTCACAACTGCCCTACATCAGTTACTAAAAGACTTGGCCAAGACCCTACTTAGAGTAGAATTAGGATAATTAATTAGAAAAACAGGAAGCTACAAGTTGAGAAAAGGTACAACAATCTTAGGGTTTCCATAGAACAATTGAAGAGCTTCAAATTTGGCACGCTGTATAAGCTAGGAACATTTTTGATCAGAAAGTAGAGCTTGAAGTCAAGCAACCTCACTTTAGTCATACCAATGGCATTCACTAACTGTGTCACCTAAAGAAAATAAGTGATTCTACTTCTGCTACTATCTTCGGGAATCATGAAGTAAGAATGACGATACGTCCTCCTTCTCTTCTTTATGGGATTACCATGCCTTTCATATAGGAAGACTTCTGATCCAAACTGGTCACTTCCTGATACTATACCTACTCTGTGCTCAACAGTAAACTCCAACATTTTATAAAAAGGAGATGGTGAAGAAGTACATAAAAGTCAAAGGGAACTTAGAAACACAAATCCTCTAAAGATATGAGAAAAAAATATATATTTAAAAGTCTATCAGCTCATCAAAAATGAAAGCAAAGCCAGGGCAGGGGCCATTCCAGGAGCACCTTCCCATCACGTCTTGCAGAGAGATTGTATAGCTTCATCTGGACTCAACTGTCTACTTGATGAACCCGATTGGGAAGGGTTCATGTCACGGCCAAGCAAAGTGATTTCCTCATATGCTGCACACAGCTCAGAAGATAGTCTGGGGTTCTGCTAGAGGAAAGGTACTAGAAAATATATTACTCTATCATGGGTTTTTTTTTAAGCTCAACAAGGTAACAGTAGCTGATCTATTTTTAAATTCTTGGCAGCCTCAACCCCTAAGGATTTTCATTTTCCCATTATACAGTGCAGTAGACAGGTTAGCTTGCACAGGAGGGGAAGCACTGGAAGTTTGCCTCCCATGTAGAGTGAGGGGTGATATTACTATCATTTCAGGGAGAAGCCTGCAATGCGAGCTGAGCTCATTACCTGTTGGTACACAGTGTCAATTCTCTCTGTTAAAAATAGTCCAATCTGATGTCTGTTAATGGAATAAAATTTTACCTGAGCAATAATGGAAAACAAATTATATGGCACTCTAATACAAGTGAGTGATTGCAATCTGCATCTGCACTTTCCTGGGAAGTCTCTGGCTGGATTGGATTTGATAAATATGAGAGGAATAACTCCAAATGGGCTTCCCACAGCTTCTGTGATTGACAGGTGTCAAATACAGTGACAAATCAGGCTGTCTCTCAAGAGACACATGATTCATACACCTCATTACAGGTGAATGGATGTTGTAGACAGTCTGGAGATGGGTCTCTGGGTGTTTGTTCTCTGAAATGTCAATGGGGAGTACACACATGTATAAATGACCAAGTCAGCCCCTTTACTTACTCTGTCCAATTACTTCTCCACTTTCAGCTAAGCTTCTGTCTAGCTAACAGCTGGGCTTCCATGTCCAGCCAACTTGAGAAACTGTTTATAAAGAGAGGCTCCACATCAATGGACTTATTTATTACATGTCTGCCTTCTTACTTGTGCTATTTATCTCTCAACTCATTCCATCTGCCTATCAGTTTTTATTGTTGTTGTTCTCAGGCTGCAACAATAAGCCAGAATTTAGAAAACAACATAAAATTAGATCTCTCTTGCCTGGGAGGATTGCTAGTTACCCTGAGTTCTCATGTAGTATGAACTGTTCTATCTTCCTCTGGGTTGGGCATCTGACCATCTGATCAAAGAGGTTGGAAGACAGTACAGAGAAGGTAGTGAGTTATAGAAGAGAAGAAAATGCAAGTGTACAGCACTTCTTCTTTAAATGCTTTGTAGATGATGTGACTAAGTACAATTTTTAAAAGATAAAATTTTAAAATGCAAATCACCTGCTTCAAAACTGTGTGAACTCTTCAGTACTGTAGGCTGTGGGGTTCTAATAGCAGACTCACTACCAGGGGGAGGGGTCACCTTTTGGGATGCTTGTCAAACAGTCTCAGGGGATCCCAGCTATCCACTTACGTATTGGATCTGTCAGTCTTCAGCAGTAGTTTGCTATTAACAACTAAGAAGAAAAAAATCTGTAAAGTACTATGATGACATTTTTGCTCCAGCTTTCTATAAGTTAGAGTGTTTCTGAACAGACAGGTGAAAGCTTAGAAGAGACCAATACTATTTTTTAAAGCATAATAAGTGTTTGATTTCTTGGAGTTCTGATGAACGTATATCCTCTAGGAATCCACAAAAAGCATCCACTTTTGGAATGAGATAATGGTTAAAAATAAATCTCATCAGAGCTCATTTAAGATTTTTTTAAAGTGTAGGAGTTTCATTAGTTGAAATCAGGGTCAGTCTTTCTTCTGACCCTAACATATTTTCTGTAGCTTTCCTGGGAAGACTTCCAATCAGACTGCTCTCTTTTTAAACAAACTACTTTACTGCCTTCTTCATTTCATCATAAATCACCACTATTCATTTTTATTTATCTCATTATCTTTAACAATAATAGACATATTTCATGATTCTTTTTCAATTCCATGAAGTACCATCTCATACTTCACTTCATTTTAATCTACTAAAACTACTATGGGGCAAGAAAGCTACAACTAAACTTCAGACAAAGGGAAATTCACTGCAAAACTATTATGGGACATACAATGGGAACCAGCTTGTTAATAGCAAAGATGAGACTTGAACCTGTACTCAGTGACTCTTGATCAACATTTTTTATATTACATTAGCAGTCTCTCAAAATACTGGAATGGATAAATTAAGAGTGAGTCTCTTAACCACAGAAAAGTGTCTGCAATTTTGTGTATGTGCATAATGTATTTTATTCTCCCTTGGGGAAAAAGATAAGCACCAATGAACTAGATAATGCCACTACTCTTCTTCAGGGAAAATATTTTTTCCTAGAGACAGAAAGACTGGTTACCAGAAAGTAGCTGTCAATCTTTGTTCAGGTCACCTACAACCAGCTTTCCACAATGAGGACACAAATGGAAATGATTTTTAGAACACTAAGATCAAAACTAGAAAAGCAGATATATACAAAGGCTTATTTAATAAGAGTACTTACTAAATAAATTCTTTTTGACATTATGAAGCTACTTTGAGAATAACAACTTGTTAATCCCTATGGAATCTCAAAATTATAAAAGAAAAAAAGGAAGGAAAAAAATCAAAGACCCAATCTCTGAGATCTTTTCAATTTAAGTCAAGTAGTATATAACACATGCATTGAAAGAATTAAAGAATTAGTTACTTTTGTGCTTTTATTTTTTTAGCTATGCAGTAGGAATAATAAAAGCCACAAGAGAAGGTTATTCTATCCCAAATAATATGTTACTGGTCAAATAAGTCTATGTGAAGTAGTAGATTCTATCAAACTACAGGGCTTTATGCAGGACCTCCTGATACTCAGTACTTACCTCCACCCCACTGTTACCAACAGAGTTAGATGTGGCCATCCTCCCCTTCATAAGCCAACACAGTATATTGTATTTCTGACAATCTCCCAATTGGTCCCACTTGTCTTCTTTTCTCTATTCTTTCTCTCCCTTCACTGCTGGATATTTTACCCAAGGCCACATCCATGCTAGGCAAACAGTCAACCACTGATCTGTGCTCCTAGTCCTATTTTCTCTCTTTTTTTATGCTGTATGTACCTTCCTTAGCAGGAACCATACCTTGTATATCCCAAGAAAGCAAGAGCATTTCATAGAATTAGTAAGAGAATGAATGAGTCTCAATGTCCTCTCTATATAATACAGGCTTTATGTATTTCAGTACCTGAATAAACTAGCCAGATCTTGAAGGTAGTAATGAGAATGAATTAGGAAAAAGGCATTATAAGGAGAACAAAAATTATGTGCAGAACAAAAAAGGCTACCCACAGAGCAAGAAACAAGAAAATTGTCCATTTCCCCTCACTTGAATACCTTTTATTTTTTCTTTTTCACTGGTCATGTGATTCCTCAGAATCAAAGACAAAGAGTTTCCAAAATGCTGTGTTGTGCAAGAGTTAATATTTTCAGAGAAGCAAAGTCAAAGTTCCCTACCAATCATCTGATGCATAGTCTCAAATAATATTATTAGTAATATAATTATTAAAGTCATATTTCCCTTAACTGTAGCTGTTGTAAATATTTGAATTGAAGGAATTTCTAGACTATTCAGGAAATAAATCTGAAGACTGTATTCTACAAAGTCTGATGACTCGTCTACATGAGTTGGCTTATTGTGGTAGAGTTGCAGCCTCCAGCAGCATTATTCTGCCTGTAGAACAATTATCAGGTAATTATCTGGCATCACTGAAGCTCATCATTAGGCAGGTACTCACACCACAATGTGTCCTAGAAGAGCCAACTCCAACCAGCAAATTAAATGTATCATAAGGCCATCTGAGATTCCAGATACTAAATTAGCAGTCTCTAAAGTGAATAAGTCAACAGGCCTTCTGTATGTTTAATTCTTGTTTCTATTCTTAGATGAATTTAGTAAAGATATTTCTCTGTGCAGGAATGTCCCTAACTCTACAGCTTCTACAGTCAACAGTCACTTTGAGCACCAATTTTACCATCTGATAATGATTTATAGATTCATTGGAAAACATAATTTGTTAGTAAGGAGCTTAATCTGTCACACGAAGTCTAAGAAGATTCATGATGAAGGAAAGCAGAAGCTAAAACAG
Source organism: Petromus typicus (assembly GCA_004026965.1). NCBI lineage: Eukaryota > Metazoa > Chordata > Mammalia > Rodentia > Petromuridae > Petromus > Petromus typicus. The sequence goes on along the minus strand of PVIR01028856.1, from coordinate 11,601 downwards.
AACTTGATGCTATCACATGAGTGGCATTTTCCCAAACCTTCAAGACAAAGTGTGATGCTCCAGGAATAGTGTTTGAAAATGCCCCCATTTTTAGTCCTTCCCTGAGCTTTCTTACGTCACAGTTTAGAGTCTTCAGGTGAGGGTTGCCTTAAAAGAATAGACTAATTCAGTTAGCCAATGGAGCTCCTCTTGCATCTAAGTAACACTATCCTCCTAAGGTGCCTTAGAGACCATGCATGACAGAACCCAGGGTCTCCTGTAATGATGTACGTCTTTGCAGGATTCACGTTCTTTCATCTACACTTACTAGATCACACTTAGAAGGTCTTGCTTCTTTGCATGGCCGAGCCAATAGCAATGTAATGTTCTTTATGTCTCCACCTAAAGGTCTTAGTCAGTGACAGCCACTTTTTCCACTCCAGGTTTCATTGTAGATTTGTTCAACAAATTATTTTGTGTATCTACTTCGTACAAGGAAGTCCATCTTCTCCAGAATCTTAGCTCCAGAATCTATTCATACTTCTATTCACAACAACTGCAACCTAGGGCATTAAGTGACTCAGAGTGAGAATAAGTCTCGAGATAAACAGTGGGACCCAGACTTAGAGGAATGATACTAGAAACAGAAGAGAGAACTACTATGTCCTTGCATTTATCACATTCTGACATTCATTTTGATTATTTGAGTCCATATTGTCTGTATCTTCTTCTAAATCAGGGTCTTGGAGGGCAATCGTCAGTTTTCCATGATTCCATCAAGCTTAATTTAATCTTTTGGAAATAGTTGAGACTTAAGAAGTTATGCATGGAAACCTATCCGATAGCCCATTATTCTGTCTTACACTGTACACTACTTAAAGCCAGTTGGCACACATAGGTAAATATGCCAACAGAAGGGGTACACAGTGTAAAGTCATATGTTTGAAATAAGTACTAGGACTAGCTACGAATCCAAACCCAATGATCTGGCTTGCCTGAAACAATTACCTTTAATGATCAGGAAGACAGAACAGCTGACTCTGAGGTAGTGCTCCACCTTGGTCTCATTTATTTAGCTTCGCTCTAGGTTGGAGCCTGCGTTCTCAAGGGAATGATGTTCAGAGCTTCAGAATTGGGTCAGTGCCCATCACGATCATTAGGCAAGAGTGAATGAGGCCTCACAGGGGATTCAGTGAGAACGAGTCTCAAAACTGCAATCAGATTATGTGCTTTCTCTCCTAGGAGAGATGGCATCCTCATTGGATAGGTTGTGTCCCTGAGCTTGCTGGAGGGACATGCAAACAGTGTTACTCTTGTGAAAATTCAGTGTAATTAATCCATTTTAACAGCTGGTGATAGGCAGCCACATACTATTAAGAGATGGGGCATTTTATAAGAATTATAAACATGACAAATCAATCAGGTTTGTAAAATAAATGTATTTGCATTGGGAAGGTATTCTTTGAGATTAGGAGTTCTGTTCTGCTTGTAACTACATGGAACAGGAATAGGAGGCCCTTAAAATGAACCACCTTTTGTTCTCAGCACTAACAGATTACAATACATGTGTTTTGGATAAATGATTCATAATTTTAACATTCAAATGTATGTGTGTGGTCAAGGCCATCACAATCTGATGTTACATACTTGGATACAATGGTACTGATATAGTCCAGACAGTTATTTGCTCTCTTTACACATGCTGGCTAGAAAATAAGGCAGGATCCAATAAAAATAAAAATAAAACAACCTCATTCACATTAGATTGCTTTCTTCTCATAAGAATCCATATCCTATTTTTACTTTGCAGGTCAGATGTCTGATAATAAATCAAGCAGGTAAGAGCCACATGCATAATTCACATCAATTTAAACACAGTTCATATGTAGAAAATCACCTGCTGTCATGGAAAGTATACAGCAAGGAACAATGTCATGCACATCTCTTAGTCAAAATATGACAATCGCTAAGCCACAGTGACTGACACTGTGTCTGTGATGTTTGTTTCTATATCTTTAGTACCAGGCAGGGTCTCAGCCACAGTACCTCAGTGGTTCATGTTGAATGAAATATTACTTTTCCTAGCCATTGCTCTCTCTTCAACATTTATGTCTTCTTGGGACTATATTTCCAGATCCTTTCTGTCCTCAGCTGGCCCCTCTACATTTTATCCCTTTGGGCGAGAGGTATTACTAAATCAGAATGTGCCTGAAATAGATGTATGGGAGAGGGGGGATACATTCAGTTACACATAGTGAAATTTGTAAGACAGAATGTAATATGAATTATATGACTTCCTAGCTAGAAACCCATCGGAGGTATAAATGGGATTCTGTAATAAGATATTCATAAATAATCTATAACATGCAATCTTGAATATTGAAAGATTTTGATGATTTGCGTGTGCTTTATAAGTATATCAAATATTATGATTTGAGAAACTGGAATAAGATTTCAGTAATATGTCTTAGTCAGCTTTAGGTACTCATCCAAATTAGTGAGACAGTCTCTCCTGAGTGTCTTCTTCAGCAACCTTACAGAAAGTTTCAGACTCAAGAAGTTCTCCTTGCCTGAATGAGTATTTAGCTGAGCACTACTTTCTGATCTCCATATAATCTGTCTTGACATGCCATTAACTTGCAAATGGCCAGGACAGAAATCCACTGTCCATTTACCAATGATAGATGCTTAAGTAGGATCCAGATACAGAATCTCATTATTGCTTTGGGTGACTGGAAAGAAAAGAAGGAAAACTGGAATAAAAAAATGTCAATAGACAAACCTATTTCAGGCAGTTATCATAATGTAATTTCACGATAATGAAGCTTAAAGTAGAGCATCCTGTGAGCTCTGTTTTGATAATGTAGATAACAAAAAATAAATAAAATACATTTCTCATATGTAAGTCATCTCCTCAAAGGAGACAAATCTTGCTGGCCTCTCGGCTGACAGTAATCAATGCTATTCAAAGCAATGAAAGATAAATGAAGTCAAAACCTCTTGGAATACAGGGAAGGCTGAGAGGTCCTAGACTTCAGAGAAGCACAAAATCTCACTTTTGGCTTCTGTAGTCAAGTGTATTGATATTAATGATTATATTGTTTACAGAAACAAAAATTCTTGAAACCTAATAATAATAATAATAATATGTATTGAATTATGGTTAAGTCCTAGGAATTACCTTACAAATAAGATATATCATTACATTAAATTCTCAGTGCAGTGCTATGAGTCTGGTGAAATTTTAGTCTCCATTTTATAAATGAGGAAATTGATGCTAAGAAGAGTAACCACCAAAACCATTGTAATAAAAAGCCAGGCTAAGACTTCAAAAGTGCATCTCCCCATGACAAAGTACGTGTCTTTAACCATATGGGAACAGCTTCAAATCATATATTTCTCACTTAGTGGCATCATCATCCATCAAGATTATAGGGCAGAGAAGTCTGAATGGAATTATATTATTATCTTTATATGTTACCATGATACGATATATGGCAACCTGATAAATAAGGTAACATGGTTTTTGCCCATTAACCTGCACAGAGTCACCATATTATACAGAGATTGTCTCCTTGGGAGGATTTCTGATAGTATTTTACTAAAATAATTTTATGAAGAGTTAGCTTTCCTTGTCAATATGAAAACTACATTCCTGTATTTCAGCTCTCCCAGGAGCCAGATGATGTTCTTAAACTATGGATAGTCTGCTCCGAGCCATAAACAGAACTCTAATGATTGTTATCAGTAGCCCCAGTGAACACTATTAAACCATGCCAGAGGTGATGGGCTCTCCACATCAGGAAGATCACCACTCAGGGAGGACTGCCAAGAATAGTAATACAGTCATGAGTAAAATCACAGCATTCCATAAACTCGGTATTCAAAATATTTCAGGGTTTCTGATCTCTCAGCCCCCCATGACAATTGCACTTTTAAGATGAGCCTCACAGTTCCCATATGTCATCGGGCCCAATTCTTTTTGAAGAGTATCTGTAAGCCCCTTGAGAGGATGTAAGATCTCTCTCAAGATCTAACGGACTCTGGAGTGGTGACAATACCGAGGTACTCTTCAGAGAACTTACATCCCCCTGTTGTCACAGATGTTATGCTCAGTAAACCAGATTACTGGCCAGGACCAGTTCCTTCTTCTGCCTCATAGAGATGCCTCCGGAAGAACCCTCAGCTGTCAACTGTCTTTTAGGGTCATCTCAGCCTGGCTAAAGAAAATTTTCTCATCCTAAGTTACATTTCCTCCCAGTCATCTCAAACCAGTGACTGGTAGATTCATATCCAACTCTGCCTCCTCTTTGTCCCAAGGAGGTATTACCCTGCAGGGCCATCATGGGTCACAGTTATGCATGAGGTCACAGTGGGGTCTCTGTGACAGTGTCAGTCCCCATTTGCTCTTGACAGCCTCCTATCTCCTTGCTGTATTCTGCAGGTGTTAGTCCCATGGATGCTCACTGAAGACCTAAGTGCTGGTGTCTGCTTCACAGAAAACCCAGCCTGTCACAGCAGTGCTAATGGAATCTCATCAATCAGCATTTCACTCTTAGACTCTCAGACAACAGTAGCATACGGGAACAAGTGGGAGGGAATATGAAGGTAAAAACACAGAGACATACAAAAAGGACAATCTGTTGATTCCCACAGAACAGTTCCATTCCTTTGGGCTTTCCAAATACACTTTCATTCAACAAGATTTGAATTCTCAGGGGTATTTTCACTGATATTATAATTTATAATTAATCTTCCTGACATCTGTTAAGCCATATCAGATAAGATAAAATATCTAAATCACTGCTTGTGGGAACAGAAAAGATAAAAAATGAAGGTAAATATTTCTTGTTTTTGCTCCAAGACTCTGAAGTCTAGTTATCTGAGTCTAGAAGGCAACCACTTTCTCCTTACCTTCTAACTTTCTAGTTTCATTCCAGGTCTTGGTCTTCAAAGCCAATGAGCTAGCAGGACTGGACCAATTGGGCAGTGAGAGTCCAGTGAGGGAACCAATCAAGTAATCCCAGCATCTTCTGAGGATTGGTGTGACTTGATGCCACCCCCAGGAGCCAAGGATTTAGAAATACAAATGATACTGAATCACAGAGTAGGCATATGTAAAAAGCTAGCATCTTAAGCAGAGGTAACACTTTGTCTTACTGGATGCAATTCACCACCTCCTTTCCCTTGCTCCATTTTCCTTAGCCCACTGATGAAAAAACCATAATGCTTCTTCACACTGATGATCTGGAATATCATATCTAGTTATTTCATGCAAATAAAACATGATGTTTGAGCAGGTAAGCTCAAGTTAAAATCCCCATGGTGTAGCCATGGTACATCACATAACTCCACAAGCTAGCATCAAACGTCAAAGTAGTGAAAAAAGACAGTGATTCTGCATCTTAATTAAGGAAGGAAAAAGCTATAAAGCCTTGGAAGCCTTTGTAGAAGAAAGAAGGTGGAACTAATTAATATTTAGCAAATAAGACTCATGAAGTTTAACAAATAATCAACTTAATACACCTGTCTTCTAATCAGCTACACTGGGGAGAACTATTGTTTGCAAGTAATGCAATCTCAGAATGACATCAAATGATTTGATTCCTCTGGCTTGCCTAATAAGTCTTTGATTAAATCTTCTAAAATGAGTCAGCCTTAAATAAAGTCACCCGATTCAATTCTGTATGTCTCTTCTCCCTTTGCGTCAACCTTCTGTATTTGTTGCAATTTGTTTACTTCCATTTATATATTGAGAAGAAGCTATGCCCAAGAACTTGAGTTGGCTGCTTGCCATTCATCTTACAAAGCCAACTGCATCACACTGAAGCCTGCAAAAAGAATCAGATTGTTTGGCCCCACCCCTGGAGTTTGATTCTATAGGACTAAGATTTGACCCCAAAAATCTGTATGTCCTAGTAGTTTCTAGGTGCCGCTCCTCCTGACACTTGAAACCTCAAACTGAATATTGTAGTTCCAACTCAAAACACTTGATTTTGAAGGCTTTATTTAGAATGAAAGTGGATTTCTAGGGATAGAGATGATAGCACATGGGTAGAGGGGCTAGAAAATGATAGAAAATAAATGATCTGAAGAATAGAAAGGCCTGTTCTCATCCATGGTTACAAAGACATAATACAAATTTAAATAACATAATACAAAAGTGCCTAGTGTAATGCTGGATAGATAACAGGTTCTTAATAAATAAGTTAAAAAAAAACTGGCCAGATGTTGTTTGCTCTGCCTAAAAGAGTTAGTTGTACATCTTGTTTGGATTTTCCTATTAGAAATTAGGAAAGTGTGACTTTTCACTGAAGCAACGATGGCAAAGCTGCAAAATGCGCAAGGGGATAAAACAAAGGAACTGGGCAAGTCAAGTGAGAAAACACGTGAAAGGGACATGACTTTTCCTGTCCTCTGGTCTCGGGCTACAGATTGAAATGCAGAAACTCAGCTAACAGAATAAATGGTACAAAGTAATTTAGCTGCTTTGCAAAGTTCTTTAAGTTTTAATAGCAGCAGAAAGATCTCCTTCTAAAATATGAATTTCATCTCGCCTGTGTGCCTTTAAGGGGGCATAACTTATTTATACTTCTCTCTTTTCCTCTAATTTACTGACTCCTTCCATCTCCTGTCCTCTCCCTTTCAACTAGAACAATAGCGTTTTGAAGATGGATATGTACTAACAGCAGCATCTTCAGTTCCCTCTATGACTCCTCATTATAAGGTTATTTTCTTGTGTTTTGAAATAGAAATGCTGGCTTTGATGTGACCGTTTAAATTTTCCTTTTTCTTTATCTAAAGAAAGTGTCCCCTACTTATTACCTCGCCTTGTCACCTTGGCACAATGTGGTAAATAGCGTTCTAAATAAATATTTTCTAATATGCCTTCAAGTACAACTTTCCTTTTGAGTGCAAATAGGATAATTGGACAGGGAGGAAGACAGAGGCATTGAATGTGCTGTTTTAAGGGGAGAAGAAAGTGATTTTCCTCGGGCTGCTCTCACATAGGGCTCGTCAGCAATTTCCCAGAGAGCCTGGTGAATTCATGAGCAACACTTTAGTGATTGGGCTGCCTGCGTTTGAATCGCAGCAGGGGCAAAAATTTGAGACACTTTTCTGACTAGAAAGATAGAGCTATTCTCTTTGTGCAGCTCATCTTTCCAGGCTGCGTTTCTAGCTCTTCCCAGCCCTCCTGACTTATTTCCATTGGCCTCTTTCACTCTGTGCTGCACACTTCCTAGAATTTCTCACTCCTCCCTCCCTTCACCTCAGCTCCTTTCCCTATCTCTGCACCTCAGTCTTCCCTTGGTCTCCCTCCGCCTCTCCACTGTGTTTCCAGTGACATACGGATCTGCTCCGCTTGCTACCAAAGAGCCGCTGTTGGCCTTCTGACAACGCAAGGTGCTGACAGGCAGGAAAAGGCAGGCAGACTTGTGCTAATGTGAGAGCGGGGTGCGCTGGGAGCGGAGAAGCTGTTGCTGGCTTCAAACACAAGTTCCTTAATTAAAAGCCAGAAACTCTTAGCGCTGGTTGTCATTTCCCGCCTTTGAGGGCGCAGTCACCCCTTTGGGCTCCTCGCTCTTGAGCAGCACCTGTCTGGGCTCCTTTTGGAGTCTCATCTTTCCAGCTGACAGCAGGCACATGAGAAAAAAGGAGAGCAGTACTAGGAATCTGCAAGGCAGGAACAACTGCTTGCACATCGGAGAACCACAGGCCAGAAGCGATGAAGTTGGACTTTCCATGCAGTGCCATGCAGTGCGTGCCCTGGGGCCCAAGTATACCTCTGACCTCTGGGAAGACAAGAGCATCTAGGACTCATTTGGTGTTATTCGTGAGGAGTCAGATATGTAAACGCCTCAGAGCTTTACACTCTCCTCATGAGCACTCGGATTGACTCCCTACTTCCTCTCCTCAAACTGTGCTCAAGTCAACTCCCAGCCTTCGCCTTAAATTAGTTCTTTCTCTTCTCACAAGGCCTAGAGATGTGGGGCTGTCAGCTCAGTGCTTTCCACTACTTTCCTCTCTGCCCATAAGATCTAAATTCACGCGATCCTCCCTTGAATCTGAATGTCCCATAGGTCCCTATTTCCTGGGGCTCCTCCTAGCCTTACACTAGAAACCCTGAGCCTTAGGAAGCACCCCATTTCAGGTAAATCATGATGACTACTCACCCTAGCCAAAACTCTAGATGTCCAACAGTTCTTTAAAAGATATAGAACATGTGGAGTGCAATTATGATATGTATATGTAATGTACCAGTAAAGATTTCAATAAATAAAAAATAAAAGATATAGAACAGCTTTACTGAGATATAATTCACACACCGTAAAATGCACCTTTTAAATTATGAAATTTATATCGACTTTTTAGAAAGTAAATGCAGTTGTGCATCTGTCACCATTATCTGATATTAGAGCATGTTTATAAATCCCCCAAGAAAGAATCTGCTCTTCAGCAACCACTCCTCACTTCTCTCATCCACCCTGTTAACACCAAATCTACTTTTTGATTCTTCGGAATCCTATACTTACAGCATTTCAGAAAAACGCTCATACAACATCCTTTTCTGATGTGTGTTTTTCACTTAGCGAGACATTTCCAAAGTTCATCTTCGTTGTGATGCACATCAATAGTTCATGACTTTTATGGGTAAATGATATGTCATTTTATGAATAAATTACAGTTTGCCTATATTTTCAAAAGTTAACAAGTATTTGGGCTGTTTTCACTTTTCAGATACTGTCCGTATATACACACATACATATATATTCATGAGCAAGTTTTTGATATAAGTAAGTTCTCATTTCTCTTCAGTGTACATTTAGGAGGGGAATTGTTGGACCTCTGTTTTTAACCTCCAGGGGCTGTCAAATTCTTTTCCAAAGGGCCTTCAGTATTTTACAGTCCTGCCAGCAATTCATGAAATTTCCACCATGTGCACATCCTCCTTAACATTGCTACTGTTGGATTTTTGCCTTGTTGGTATGGTCGGTCTTTTTGTTTTAATCTTAGTGGTCTTAGTGGATATGAACTGGCATCTCAGTATGGTTTTGAGTCACCTGGTGCTGTTGGACATATTATCTGTGCTATTATTCCACTTGTATGTGTTCTTTGGTCAAATGTCTACCTTAATTGTTTGCTTGTTTTTGTTTAGACTGCATGTCACTTGTTGAATTCTAAAAATTTATTTTATAACTTTATCTAGCTATAATTTTGGTTTTTGTATATATATAATTCCCTGTTAAAGCCAAGGATAGTGGCTTATGAATAAAATACTTTCAAAGGCAGAGGCAGGAGGACCACAAGTTTGAACTCAGTTTGAGATCCTGTCTCAGAATCAAGATTTAAAAACAGGCTGGGCTTGTAGATCAATTAGAAGGCCCTGGATTGAATCCCTAGTACCAGGAAAACAAAACAAAAATTTCATATCAATATATAGTTTCTAAGAATTTCCCATCACTTTTATATTATCTCTTCACTTTCTTGGAATTTTCCTCTAAAATATAAATCTTTTCAATTTTGATGAAATCTAGCTTCTTTGTATCAGTCATACTGTGGGTGTAATATATAAAATGCCTAATGCATCAGTCACAAAAATTTACCTTTTAAATTTTGTTCTAAGGAACTTTGTGGTTTTAGCTCCACAGTCTGCTGTGATTTTATTTTTGTATATTGTATGAGATTAAAGATCCAAATTTATCCTTTTGTATATAGATATCCAGTTGTCCTGGAACATCTGGTGAAAACATTATTTATTCCTGATCAGAGAGCATTAGTATCATTGGCAAAATGCCCTTGACCATAAATATGAGCGCTTAATTCTGTATTTCACTGATGTGAAATTGTATTTCACTAATGTGTATGTCTATCCTTCCACCTGTTTTGGTTAATGAAACACTGTAGAAACTCTGGACATTATGAAGTGCAAGTCTTTAATGTTCTTCTTTTTAAAGGTTCTGTGGGATGTACAAGGGTCCTAGTATTTTCACCTTAATTTTAGGATCATTTTCTCATTTTATGCAAAAATGGAACTAGTACTTTCTTGGGAATTGTGTTGAATTGGTACATAAATTTGGACAATACTGTCATCTTAACAATATTAAGTTGTCTGATCTAATAATATTGGATAACTTTCATTTTTTGGGGAATCATCAACTAATTTCAAAGATACTTTATAGTTTAAGATTTATCTCCTTTTTTCCTTACATTTCTTAGTATTTTATTTATTTATTTATTTTGTGAGACAAGATCTCACTTTGTAATTCAGGCTGGGCTTGAGCTCAGTCTTGAACTCTCAGCAATCCTCCTGCCTCTGCCTCTGCAGTACTGGGATTACAAGTGTAAGCCACCATGCCTGGCACTGTGTTATGTAGTTCTGACTGATGGTGGGAGTGAGGCTCCTTGCCAAACATTGTTCTATGTACTTGCCGGGGATTGATCCTAGGCCCTTGAATTTACAAGTCAGATGCCGGAACCATTGAGCTAAATCCCAGCCCAATTCTTTTTGATCATATTACAAATGATATTTTCTTAACTATTTTCATTTTACTTGTTCACTAAGTGTGTATCTAAATCTTATATCTAGCTGCTCTGGTGCTGATTTGTGTTTAGATGTCCCTCCCTCAAAGCCCCACATGGACGTTAGCTTTTTTAGAGGTGGTTTGATCTAGAATGTGTGATGCTGGAATTGATTCATGATGCAACTAGGCTCAGAGTTGTCTACATAGGATAAAGGGGACAGAAAGACTCAGCTGATGTCATGTTGTTTTTCTTCTGCGATGCCTTTATTCAGTGTGTCACCCTGTCTTGGAGCCAGCTGATTATAGACCAAACCTCTATGAACTGTAAGCTAAATATACCTTTTCCTCTTTAGCATTGAGTGTGGAGTACTATGTCTTGACAACAAGAAAAGTAATTAAGATTCCAGGATTTTTTTTTGCTATTTCTGACACTTTTTTTGTGAATTTCTTAGTATTTTCTAAGTAAAAATCATATAATTTGTGAATAATGCTTTACTTCTTCCTCTCTAAAATAAATATCATTTATTTCATTATCTTGTCTTATTCTTCTGGCTACAATCTCTAAAATCATATGTAAAAAGTTATTAATTTTTAATTTAATATTCTCACTGTAGATTTCTCTTTCTGAATTACTAATGGTATGTCTATATATTGGATTTTTTTTAATATGAGGCTGTAAACTATCCGATATGTTGGCAGATAATTATGGACACTATTTCCTTACAATATTTTTTACTACAAAATCTGTAGAAATACTTCCTCTCACTTTCATTTCTTATTTATTTTTTAATTTTTAATCTTTATTGGTACATTACATATACACATCATGATTGCACTCCATAATGGGGATTTGTTCCAGTATAAGAACAACTTAATTCTTATTTTTTTCCCATATCCCTACCCACTCTACCGCCTCCCATATACATAAAACTTGTTTCCTTACTTTTTTGTTACAATCTCAACATTTTCCCCCTTCTTCCTATTTTACATTGAGCATTTTCTATTTCACAATATATAACATACAATTCTAGGACTCATTTACATCTTTATTTTTTTATTTATTTTTTATTTTTTTATCTTTATTGGTACATTAAATATA